>WNWK01007294.1:0-95611 GCA_009830355.1 Cherax destructor | reverse complement strand
GCTCAATATCAAACATTCCCAACAAAGTAGAATAATCACTTAAGTGTAAAAAACTTACTAATCACTTAAATGTAAAAACCTGTTATGAATAATGCATACTAAGCTGTTTCCATAACATTTACATTATAATGACCACATAAACTGTAACTGCATTGCATTTAATTGTTCTAAATGTTATCTCACTCAATTAGTTGCATTGCTACAATTAATTGATATGTCCAACTTATATTCAAACTTTATAACTTAGATACACAATTATTCTTATTTTATAAATTATCAACCATAACTTTTTACCATGTAGTCTACAATTAAGTAGTCCTAAGAATGCCCGCAATGCACAGCATATTAGGGGCTTTTGGCATGTACATCTCATCAATAACTATGTATGTCTACCCAACCATGTATCACTGTACCATGTCTCAATAAAGTATTATTATTATTATAGTAGCAGGGGAGGCCGCCGAATATATCTGGTCACCATAGTCGAGTTTCGATAAAATCAGGGCTGAGTGCAGGTGAAGGAGAGTTCTACAATCAGCCCCCCATGAAAGATGTGCTAGGGTTTTAACCCTTTGAGGGTCGAGAGGCCCTCTCCCGAACTTGTTCTCAGGGTCGAAAAATTTTTAGAAAAAAAAAAAAATTATTTTTTTCTTATGAAATGATAGAGAATCTTTTTCCGATCATAACACCACCAAAATTATGAAATTTGATGGAAAACTAACGGAGTTATGCTCTCGCAAAGTTAGCGGTATGGATGACATTTATGCATCGGCAATTTCGCCCACTTTGAGCCCTATTTTCGGCAAATTCCCATGTTTCAGTCTTCTAAAATTATAGCTATTTCGCTAGAACTCCATTTCTTCTATCGATTGAGTACAAGAAACTGCCTATTTACCAATTGCAACTACCCAAAATAGTGGTCAGAAAATGGCAATTTGGCCAATTTCACACAAATTTCAAACGATGCCAATTTCAAAATAGGGTCTAGAATAAACAAGGCAGACATTCCTGGCACTAAAATAACATCTTCTCTGTTTATTAGTCACGTCTCCAGGCCCCTCTTACATTACTTTTGCTTTCCATTTTGAATTTTTATTCTCACAAAAAAATAGAAGATTTACTGTTATGTATACAACTGCATCATTGTAGAAACGGTATAAATAATATAAGTGCACTTGTGCAAGAATATTAGACATGCCAGTTGATGTATATTGGAGGCATGGCGTGATTTGTTTACTCTTGAACATCGACAAAAATCGAACATTTTCGCTAATTTGCGCTCAGTTTCAAGGTACTTGTCATCGTAAAACCAATCAAAATCATTACCATTTCTGTAATATATCTTCCATTCTATCGAATGAGACCAAGAAAACCAGAATACAACCACAAATACCATACGAAAATACACCCGAAAGTCGCTGTTTTAAACCAAAAAACGGTCGTTTTTTTTCTCATTATGCACTGCGTGCTAAACGATTTTTTTTATACTGCGCACACTGACCACGCAGACCCATTCTTTCATATGTAGGCCTGCCAGCTTTTCTTCCACCAGATTTGAAGGCACTAGAATTTAGGCGTACAAGTACGTGACTGACCCTGGCTGCAATGACGTAATAGTACGGAACCGACCCTCAAAGGGTTAAGAAGGTTCAGCCGGCTATGACAAGTCGCCTTCAGAGAGGTAATGTGAGGTTTCCAAGACAATCGACGGTCATACAGGAGGCCGAGAAACCTGACTGTATCACGTTCTGGGATACTTGAGCCGTATAGGTACAATGGATGATCAGAGACCACTGAACGTCTAGTAAACGTAATTTGATGAGTTTTGCCACTAGAAAATTTAAACCCGTGAGTGGTGGCCCAATCGGAAACCCGGTTGATGGCATGCTCGAGGGAAACTGCAATGAGGTGACAGTCAGCACCCGCACAAGCTATAGCAAAGTCATCAACATAAAGCGATGACCAAATATTGGATGGGAGAACAGATGCCAGATTATTTATAGCAAGGAAAAAAGAGTGTTGTGCTCAGAACACATCCCTGGGGGACACCTTCAGCTTGGATAAACTCCGGGGAAAGTGCATTACTAACCCGGACACGAAAATGTTTTTCAGTTAAGAAGGCCTTAAGGAAAAATGGTAGATTGCCATGAGGCCTAAGGAGTGGGCCTGGGCCAAGATATTATACCTCCAAGTTGTGTCACAAGCCTTCTCAAGATCAAAAAAGATGGCGAAAACCGAGTGATTTTTAGCAAAGTCATTACGAATATACGTATCCAAGCGCAATAAGGGGTCAATGGCAGAACGGCCCTTATGAAAGCCATATTGGCTAGCGGAGAGACTACTGTGAGTCTCTAAATACCACATCAAACGTCTATTAACTAGACGTTCCATCACCTTGCAAACTGCACTGGAAAGAGCAATGGGACGGTAGTGGGAGGTATCATGTCCCGTAGTACCCGGTTTGCGAAAAGGGAGAACAATAGCAGACTTAAACAGCTGGGGAATAACTCCTTGTGACCATATAAGATTAAAGAGTCGTAAGAGGACAGCAAGAGCAGACTGATGTAAATGCTGTAGCATTCGAATATGTATGCCGTCTGGCCCAGCTGCCGATGATCGGCAAGCGGAGAGTGTTGCCTCCAGTTCTTGAAGGGTAAAAGGCACATTATAAGATTCTTCTCTGAGAGAAGAAAAATCTAAGGGCTTTAACTTGCTGGCAGACTTAGAAGAAAGGAACGAGGGGCATAGATGGAGCCCCTGAGAAATGTGGACCAGGTGATTACCAATTTCAGTGGCAACGGCAAGAGGGTGTGCTATATCGACACTGGCAACACGAAGAACGAGCCGGGTCGGGGGAGAATTTACCACTCAATTTCCGCACTTTCTTCCAGACTGCACTCATCGAGGAAGCCGAAGTGACGGTGGAAATGTAATCCCACCAGCAAGTGCATTTAGCGTCGCATATGACACGGCGAGCAATTGCTCTCTTCTTCTTAACCCTTTGGGGGTCGGTGCCGTACTAGTACGTTTTACGAGCAGGGGTTGGTGCCGTACTAGTACGCCCAAATTCTAGCGGCCTCAATTTAAGCAGAAAACGTCTGGTAGGCATATATATGAAAGAATGGGTCTGTGTGGTCAGTGTGCGCAGTATAACAAAAATCCTGCAGTACACACTGCATAATGAGAGAAAAAAACTCTGACCGTTTTTTTTTATTAAAACAGCGACTTTGCAGTCGATTTTCGTATGGTATTTATTGATGTATTCTCGTTTTCTTGGTCTCATTTGATAGAATGGAAGATATATTACAGAAATAGAGATGATTTTGATTGGTATGACAATGGTATTGACGATGTTCAAGAGTAAACAAATCACACCATGCGTCCAATACACATCAACTGGCGAGTCTTATATTCATGCACAAGTGCTCTGATATTATTTATACAATTTTTACAATGATGCAGTTGTATACATAACAGTAAATCTTCTATTTTTGTGCGAATAAAAAATCAAAATGGAAAGCAAAAGTAATGGAACAGGGGCCAGGAGACTTGGCTAATGAACAGAGAACATGTTATTTTAGTGCCAGGAATGTCTGCCTTGTTTACTCTGGACCCTATTTTGAAATTGGCATCGTTTGAAATTTGTGTGAAATTGGAAAATTGCCATTTTCTGACCACTATTTTGGGTAGATGAAATTGGTAAATAGGCAGTTTCTTCTACTCATTCGATAGAAGAAATGGAGTTCTAGCGAAACAGCTATAATTTTAGGAGACTGAAACATTGGAATTTGTCGAAAATAGGGCTTGAAGTGAGTGAAATCGCCGATGCGTCAGTGTCATAGATACCGATAACTTCGCGAAAGCATAATTTCGTTAGTTTTCGATCAAATTTCATAATTTTGGTGGCGTTATGATCGGAAAAAGATTCTCTATCATTTCATAAGAAAAAATTAATTTTTTTTTTCCAAAAAAGTTTCGACCCCAGGAACACTTTCCTGAGAAGGCCTGTCGACCCCCAAAGGGTTAAAATCAATGAGTCTCTCTCTGGTTCTGTTATACCGGTACCTGCCCCACGCAGCGCGTTTCAAACGTACTGCCCGAGCACAAGCAGGAGACCACCAAGGCACACACTTCTGAGAATGCTTGCCCGAGGTTTGGGGGATAGAATGTGAAGCTGCGGTTAAGATGGAGGACGAGAAGAGATGTAAAACCTCATCAATGGAGGACGAGGAAGGAGCCTCATGAAAGGCAGTACGATGTGTGTAAAGGTCCCATTTCGCCCGGTCAAATTGCCAGCGTGGGTTACGAGGAGGTGGAGAATACGAAGGGGACATGAGGATGATTGGAAAATGATCACTGTCATGTAAGTCCGGGAGGACAGACCAGGTGAAGTCAAGGACAGTTGAGGAAGAGCAGATGGAGAGATCGATGCAAGAGAAAGAATGAGTTCGAGGATCAAAATGGGTGGGAGTACCCGTATTTAAAACATGTAACAGAAGGGGTGGCGGCAAGGAAGAAACCAGAAAATCAACATCTGGGATAGACAATGCCCGATAAGGGGAGATATATAAAGAACAGAGTGCACGTATACCACTTATTCAAGTGGATACGGGCTGTGGTGTAATGTAGAGAAGAATGAACATAGAGCTGATGGTATGGAATACCAGTGCGTATAAGAAGAGCACTTTCGTTAAAGGTTCCATCAGAAAAAGGATCTGATGAATACGTATAACAAATCATAGCCCGAAAAGGGATGAATAACAGTGGATTGTAATTTGGGTTCTTGCAAACAGACCCCAACAAGGGAAAACTAGGAGAGCAACACCTGAAGGTCACCCTGGTTACCCGTGAGGCCTCGGATATTCCACTGCAAATAAGCAATGATTTATGAAGAGAAAGATACAAGTCGAAGTTAGAGGTATCTATGGACTAGGGTTAGAAAAGTCCACGTGTGGAGGTAGCGGAAGACCTGTAATCAAAGAAGGAGTGGGACGCAGTGAAGCAAGGAGGGGTGTAGACGGAGAAGAGAGAGGAGGAAGAACTGAAGGTGGAGCGGAGTCCATCAACGGTCCAGTCTCTGCAATAAATCTTGCGATAGCTTCCAACGTTTCGGAAGACAAAGATGCAGGATGTGGGACCACATTAGAGATGGAAGGAGGAGGAGGGTGAGCAACAATTTGGGAGACTATAAACTGTATTAAAGTAGAAGGCGAGGAGAAGGAAGAGGAGACTGTCGAAGGGGTGAAGCGACCTGGGGGGGATTCAGTCAAGGAAGAAACTTGGAAGGGGACAGGGGATGAAGATATTGAACGAGGAGGAGGATGAACCTCCACACACGTTACAGAACTAGTCGGAGGTGAAGAACCCGGCAATGGGGATTTTTTTGAGAAGAGGGGCGGTGAGAATTAGGAGTTGGACGAGGGCGTGAAGACACAGAACTGTGCGAGTGAGTAGAGGAAGGGGTGAGGACAGTATGGGATGCCGAGGTAGGGACCCCGGAGCCAAGAACAGCAAAAGAATTCGAGACAGGGGTGACTGAGGATGGGGCGACCACAGAGGAAGCAGTGTAAGTTGTGACCCCAGAAGTGGGGGGACGTTCAGCAATGCGAGAATAGGAAATACGGGGAAGTCTCCCTTGAAGGCGTAGATGAGAGACAGCCATAGCATATGAGAAGCATTCCGCCTCTTTGAGACAATGGATTTCCCGCTCATTTAGGTAAACCTGACAACGGCGAGAGTACGATGGATGCGCCTCATGACAGGTAAGGCAAGAGGGAGGTAGATTACAAGAAGGACTGGCATGGTCGTCGGCACCACAGACTGGGTATTCGGCCATGGACCTGCAATATTTCGCTGGATGACCAAAATGTCAGCAATTTCTACACTGTTGCGGTGTAGGGGTCACCTTTCGAAATTGTAAACGGTGACCTGCAATGTAGACCGAGGGTGGAAGTTCACGGCAGTCAAATGTTAAACGAGCTATATTGCAAGGATAACGTCTTCGCTTACGGGCAGGGAGGACAAAAGTGTCAACTTTAAGGATAGGGAGGTCTTGGAGCTCAAGCTGCTCCAGAATGTCATCACCACATGTCTGGAAATTCCGTTGGACAATAGTGTGGGGTAAAATGACAATGCCACTACAAGAATTGAGAGAATGATGTTTGTCAATAGTGATAGGAATAGTATCAATGGTCGTAAAAAGAGAAAGACCGCGAGCTTGGCCAGCATTCAGGACCTTGATGATGCGAGTGCCACTCTTGAGAGCGTGAAATGAGATATCTTTACCTACATGTTGTAGGAAAGCTTTACCAATACTATGATCGGAAAGATAGGTAGTTGGAGTAGTCGGTCTTAGAGTAAAAAACTTTGTCCATTGAGTAGTGTGAAACAAAGTGTTTAAGGGGAGTGCGTGACATGCAGGTCATTTCTGAGATGAATGACAAGGAAGTGTCGAATCTTCATGTAAAGGTCTTGGTCATTTGGATGTGAGACCGGAGGTGGTCCGACATTTGACGGGCGAGCAATCTGAAAATTGCCGCACCGTAGAGGGAGAAGCCGGAATCAAGGTCAGAGAAGAGCGAAGGTCAGAAGTGTCAAAAGGGCTGGTCAGAACCCCGGTACCTGAAGCAGGTGACGAACCGGCACCAGCAAGAGGTACAGGGGTATTGGAGGTGTCCGAAGAGTTGTCCATTAACCCTTTGACTGTTTCGGTCACATATATACGTCTTACGAGCCACTGTTTCAGACGTATCTATACGCTTAAATTCTAGCGGCCTCAAATCAAGCAGGAGAAAGCTGGTAGGCCTACATGTGAGAGAATAGTTGTGTGTGGTCAGTGTGCGCAGTATAAAAAAAAATCGGGCAGCCAGTGGTGCATTGTTGGAACGCCATTTCAGTAGTCCTTGTTCAGCATGCCTAGCGGTAAGAATTATCTGACTCCTTGGCGCATCTGGAACTGTTCTCTTCCTCAGTGATAGCTCTAACACAGATGGAAGTGTCTCTGAAGATAAATTTCATGGTTTTGAGGAGTTTGTGACTGAAAGAAATGCCCAGGATACCAGAAGGAAGGAAGGAAGAAAGGAAGGAAGGAAGGAAGAGATGAAGAGATGAAAGGGAGGAAGGAAGGAAGGAAAGAAGAGATGAGAGGAAGGAAGGAAAGAAGGAAGGAGGAAAGGAAGGAAGGAAGGAATTAAGAAAGAAAGAAAGAGAGAAAGGAAGGAAGGAAGAGATGAGAGGAAGGAAGGAACAAAAGAAGTAAGAAAGGAAGGAAGAAATAAAGGAAGGAATGAAGGAAGAAAGGAAGGCAGGAAGGAAGAGATGAGAGAGGAAGGAAGGAAGGAAATATGTAAGAAAGGAAGGCATAAAGAAAGGAAGGAATGAAGGAAGAAAGGAAGCTAGGAAGGTAGGTATGAAGGAAAGGAAGGAGGTTGTGGGGAAGAAGACATGGGTCCCCTTTTGTGTTGACAGGTTGACAGGCAGTGTGGGGGATATGTCAGAGTACCGGAGGGTGTATCTCGACCGCGACAGAACACGGGAAGAAAGACAGAAACTGAAAGAGAGGGTACAGAGACAAAAGGAGGAAAGACAGATGGACAGGAGAACCCAGACTCAGGAGGAAGCTCTAATACAACCACCTTCAGATGTCCCCCAACCTGGACAACCCCAATGCAACCAAACAATCTAACCCAAAACACACATGCCATACCCAATGATTCCACCCACCTCATTACAAATTCCACCTTCACACAAACCACCCATAGTTCCCCATCAGATCTCCCACTTTCCCAACCCCAACGTACCCCCCAGACTATGGTTTTAGAAAAGAAGTTGAAGGTTTGGTATACAAATGCAGATGGTATAACAAATAAATGTGAGGAGTGGCATGAAAGAATAAAGGAGACATCCCCAGACATAATAGCACTCACAGAAACGAAACTCACCAGGATGATAACAGATGCAATCTTTCCACCCGGATATCAAATCCTCAGGAAAGATAGAGGGAGCAGAGGGGGAGGAGGAGTTGCACTGCTCATTAAGAACAGGTGGGGATTTGAGGAAGTGGAAGGAATGGATGGAATGGGCGAAAGGGACTACATAGTAGGAACAATTCAGTCTGAGGGCCATAAAGTGGTAATTGCTGCAATGTACAACCCGCCACAGAACTGCAGGAGGCCAAGAGAAGAATACGACGAGAGCAACAGAGCAATGGTAGACACACTAGCCGAGGTAGCCAGAAGAGCCCACATGGGGAGATTAAAGTTACTAGTTATGGGTGATTTCAATCACAAGGAGATTGATTGGGAAAACCTGGAGTCCCATGGGGGTCCTGAATCATGGAGAGCCAAGATGATGGATGTGGTACTGGAAAACCTCATGCATCAACATGTTAGAGACACTACCAGAGAGAGAGGTGGGGATGATCCAGCAAGACTGGACCTAGTATTCACCTTGAGTAGTTCAGACATCGAGGATATCACATATGAAAGGCCCCTTGGAGCTAGTGATCATTTGGTTCTGTGTTTTGATTATATAGTTGAGCTACAAGTGGAGAGGGGAGCAGGAATAGGAAGGGAGAAACGAAACTACAAAAGGGGGGACTACACAGGCATGAGGAACTTCCTACAAGACGTTCAGTGGGAGAGAGAATTGGCAGGAAAACCAGTAAAAGAAATGATGGAATATTTATTTATTAACACATCAGCCGATTCCCACCAAGGCAGGGTGGCCCGAAAAAGAAAAACTTTCATCATCATTCATTCCATCACTGTCTTGCCAGAGGGGTGCTTTACACTACAGTTATAAAACTGCAACATTAACACCCCTCCTTCAGAGTGCAGACACTGTACTTCCCATCTCCAGGACTCAAGTCCGGCCTGCCGGTTTCCCTGAATCCCTTCATAAATGTTACTTTGCTCACACTCCAACAGCACGTCAAGTATTAAAAACCATTTGTCTCCATTCACTCCTATCAAATACGCTCACACATGCTTGCTGGAAGTCCAAGCCCTCGCACACAAAACTTCCTTTACCCCTCCCTCCAACCTTTCCTAGGCCGACCCCTACCCGCCTTCCCTCCACTACAGATTTATACACTCGAGTTATTCTGTCTCGTTCCATTCTCTCCACATGTCCGAACCACCTCAACAACCCCTCCTCAGCTCTCTGGATAATAGTTTTGGTAATCCCGCACCTCCTCCTAATTTCCAAACTCCGAATTCTCTGCATTATATTCACACCACACATTGACCTCAGACATGACATCTCCACTGCCTCCAGCCTTCTCCTCGTTGCAACATTCATCACCCATGCTTCACACCCATATAAGAGTGTTGGTATAACTATACTCTCATACATTCCCTTCTTTACTTCCATGGACAAAGTTCTTTGTCTTTACAGACTCCGAAGTGCTCCACTCACCCTTTTTCCCTCATCAATTCTATGATTCACCTCATCTTTCATAGACCCATCTGCTGACATGTCCACTCCCAAATATCTGAATACATTCATCTCCTCCATACTCTCTCCCTCCAATCTGATATCCAATCTTTCGTCACCTAATCTTTTGTTATCCTCATCACCTTACTCTTTCTTATATTCACTTTCAATTTTCTTCTTTTACACACCCTACCAAATTCATCCACCAACCTCTGCAACTTCTCTTCAGAATCTCCCAAAAGCACAGTGTCATCAGCAAAAAGCAACTGTGACAACTCCCACTTTGTATTTGATTCTTTATCTTTTAACCCCACACCTCTTGCCAAGACCCTCGCATTCACTTCTCTTACAACCCCATCTATAAATATATTGAACAACCACGGTGACATCACACATCCTTGTCTAAGGCCCACTTTTACTGGGAAATAGTCCCCTCCCTCCTACACACTCTAACTTGAGCCTCACTGTCCTCATAAAAACTCTTCACTGCTTTCAGTAACCTACCTCCTATTCCATACACCTGCAACATCTGCCACATTGCCCCCCTATCCACCCTATCATACGCCTTTTCCAAATCCATAAATGCCACAAAAACCTCTTTACCCTTATCCAAATACTGTTCACCTATATGTTTCGCTGTAAACACTTGGTCTACACACCCCTACCTTTCCTAAAGCCCCTTGTTCATCTGCTATCCTGCTTTCTGTTTTACTCTTAATTCTTTCAATAATAACTCTACCATACACTTTACCAGGTACACTCAACAGACTTATTCCCCTATAATTTTTGCACTCTCTTTTGTCCCCTTTGCCTTTATACAAAGGAACAATACACACTCTCTGCCAATCCCTAGGTACCTTACCCTCTTCCATACATATATTAAATAATAGCACTAACCACTCCAAAACTATATCCCCACCTGCTTTTAACATTTCTATCTTTATCCCATCAATCCCAGCTGCCTTACCCCTTTCATTCTACCCACTGCCTCACGAACTTCCCCACACTCACAACTGGCTCTTCCACACTCCTACAAGATGTTATTCCTCCTTGCCCTATACACGAAATCACAGCTTCCCTATCTTCATCAACATTTAACAACTCCTCAAAATATTCCCTCCATCTTCCCGATACCTCTAACTCTCCATTTAATAACTCTCCTCTCCTATTTTTAACTGTCAAATCCATTTGTTCCCTAGGCTTCCTCAACTTATTAATCTCACTCCAAAACTTTTTCTTATTTTCAACAGAGAGGAGAGGTTTGTCCCCAAGGGAAACAGAAGTAATGGGAAGACCAGAACGAGTCCTTGGTTCACCCAGAGGTGTAGGGAGGCAAAAACTAAGTGTAATAGAGAATGGAAAAAGTACAGAAGACAAAGGACCCAGGAAAATAAAGAGATTAGCCGAAGAGCCAGAAACGAATATGCACAGGTAAGAAGGGAGGCTCAGCGACAATATGAAAATGATATAGCATCAAAAGTCAAGTCTGACCTGAAGCTGTTGTATAGCCACATCAGGAAGAAACAACAGTCAAGACCAGGTAATCAGGCTGAGGAAGGAAGGTGGGAGTTCACAAAACGACCAAGAGGTATGTAGGAGCTCAACATGAGATTTAAGAAGTATTTACAGAGGAGACAGGAAGGACTCCAGGAATTCAGAATAGGAGGTATACCAACAAGTGCTGATGAAATACACACAACCGAGGAGGAGGTGAAGATGCTCTATGTGAACTCGATACCTCAAAGCGGTGGGACCGGACAACATTTCTCCGTGGGTCCTTAGGAGGAGCAGAGATGTTGTGTGTGCCACTAACACAAATCTTCAACACATCCATTGAAACTGGGCAACTACCTGAGGCTGGAAGATGGCAAATGTAGTCCCAATATTTAAGAAAGGAGACAGACACGAGGCATTAAACTACAGACCTGTGTCACTGACGTGTATAGTATGCAAAGTCATGGAGAAGATCATCAGGAGGAGAGTGGTGGAGCACCTAGAAAGACACAAGCTTATAAACGACAACCAGGACGGTTTCAGGGAAGGAAAATCCTGTGTCACAAACCTACTGGAGTTTTATGACAAGGTAACAGAAGTAAGACACAAGAAAGAGGGGTGGATAGACTGCATTTTCTTGGACTGCAAGAAGGCGTTCGACACAGTTCCTCACAAGAGGTTAATGCAAAAGCTAGAGGATCAGGCATACGTAACAGGAAAGGCACTGCAATGGATCAGAGAATATCTGACAGGGAGGCAACAACGAGTCATGGTACGTGACGAGATGTCAGAGTGGGCACCTGTGACGAGTGGGGTTCCACAAGGGTCAGTCTAGGACCTGTACTGTTTTTGGTATATGTGAATGACATAACGGAAGGGATAGACTCAGAAGTGTCCCTGTTTGCAGATGATGTGAAGTTAATGAGAAGAATTAAATCAGTCGAGGATCAGGCAGGACTACAAAGAGACCTGGACAGGCTACAAGCCTGGTCCAGCAACTGGCTCCTTGAATTTAACCCTGCCAAATGTAAAGTCATGAAGATCGGGGAAGGGCAAAGAAGACCGCAGACAGAGTATAGTCTAGGTGGCCAAAGACTGCAAACCTCACTCAAGGAAAAAGATCTTGGGGTGAGTATAATACCGAGCACATCTCCTGAGGCACACATCAATCAGATAACTGCTGCAGCATACGGGCGGCTGGCAAACCTAAGAATAGCGTTCCAATACCTCACTAAGGAATCATTCAAGACTCTGTACACCATATACGTCAGGCCCATACTGGAGTATGCAGCACCAGTTTGGAACCCACACCTGGTCAAGCAAGTCAAGAAATTAGAGAAAGTGCAAAGGTTTGCAACAAGACTAGTCCCAGAGCTAAGGGGATTGTCCTACAAAGAAAGGTTAAGGGAAATCAGCCTGACGACACTAGAGGACAAGAGGGTTAGGGGAGACATGATAACGACATAAAATACTGCGAGGAATAGATAAGGTGGACAGAGACAAGATGTTCCAGAGAGGGGACACAGAAACAAGGGGTCATAATTGGAAGTTGAAGACTCCTATGAGTCAAAGGGATGTTAGGAAGCATTTCTTCAGTCATAGAGTTGTCAGGAAGTGGAATAGCCTAGAAAGCGACGTAGTGGAGGCAGGAACCATACATAGTTTTAAGACGAGGTTTGATAAAGCTCATGGAGCAGGGAGAGAGAGGACCTAGTAGCAATCAGTGAAGAGGCAGGGCCAGAAGCTATGACTCGACCCCTGCAGCCACAAATAGGTGAGTACACACACACATATAGCTTGGAGCTTTGAAGTGCTAATTGCAGTTGATGGAAAGTGTCCAGTCATTATATAGGTGTATATATATTATAGAACAATAGTAATAAATTTTTTTTTTATTGCTGGTTGGTGTAAACAAGTTTTGTAAACAATATAATGATACTAATGTTTGTGCAATTATTGTGTTGCATACAATGAGTGTATATATATACATTGCACCTTACTTTGGTCTCACAGGCCACATAAATTACATAAACAAATAAAATAGTGAAAAAAAACAGAAACCTACGAAAGGAAGTAAGCCAAAGTTTACCGGGTGAGCGGCATTCGCCGCTGTTGCCATACGCGGCTCATTTTTTGCCAACTTTACCGCTCTATATCACGGTAAGTACTGATCACAAAATTTTTTTGGGGGGATTTAAACAATCAGAAAAATAATCTTAACATTTTGATAAGAATTTTTTTTGTTTTTTTTCGAATATTTTGCGACAACAGGAGAGCACTCAGGGGCTTGCGACAGTCAAAGGGTTAACGAGGTAGGGTCAGAACTGGGTGCGGTATCAGGAAGAGGCCCGGGGGTAGTAGGTTCACGGATTGGGTCGTCCATGATTAGGTTACTTCTTTCTTTTTGTTTTTAAGAAAAAAAAGAAAGAAAAGAAAATAAAAAGAAAAAAAAAAGAAAAAAAGGGGGGAACGTGGAGGAATAGCTCCTAGGAGGAATGAAAGGGGCGTAAATACCCCTCTGCGCCCAAGAGGACCTCAACACCGCAAGTAGTGCAGATGCTGCATGGAACCCGTGCCATACCCTACCCTTCATGCCAGTAAACCAGCAATCTGGGATAGCAACCTCACATCCACTGAGCCACTTCGGCGGACAAAAGAGAGGGCGGCCGGATACCCGCCACAAAGCATACCGCCTTCGGCCACCACCCCCGGAATCCGAAAGGTGGCCTCCAGAGATACACCCATCGCCCGAAAGATACCGAAAGCCACCCCCCGGGAGACCGGAGAAGGATCGGGACAGCCCCAGGCGATTCAGATTCCATGGCAAACTATACACCACCGCCAAGAGCCTCAACGGAATGGGATGGACCACGGTACCCTTCCTCCTACCTAGGAACCAAAATGCCTGTGGAGAGAAGCTCACAGGGTAAAAATGGGATGGGAATAAGGGAGGGATGAGGAGGAGGAGGAGGAGGAAAGGGAGAAGGGAGGATGGGGAAGATGGGAAAGGGGAGGGGGGATTGGGGGTAATTAGGTTCGATCTGAGGAAGAAGACCAAGAGGTCCAATTCCTCAGACCGATAGCCTCTTTACCTCGACAAGGAGCCCCCTTAAAGAGGCATGAAGACAATAGAGGAGTATTTGATAGCAAAGACAATGTTTCTTATAAATGTTCCAGACAAGACCAAAACATTGTTTACTTTTCCACTCCAAATTATGGGTTAGTTGTAAAATGTTCCAGCCTTGGTACTGTGACATATTGTTCCAGCTATGGTACTGTGACTTATTGTTCCAGTCATGGTACTGTGACTTATTGTTCCAGTCATGGTACTGTGACTAATTGTTCCAGCCATGGTACTGTGACTTATTGTTCCAGCCATGGTACTGTGACTTATTGTTCCAGCCATGGTACTGTGACTTTTATTCAACTTCTGTAACAAATTTTTTGGTAAATTTAAGGTCAAATACCATCCTGAAACTGTTGTCTCCTAAGATCTGTTTACTGCTGCCTCTGTAATACAGTATTCTGAACACTCAGTGAGACATGCCTGTGTCTACTGCCTCTAATACAGTACAGTGGTCCCTCGGTTTTCGCCGAAAATTCGTTCCAGAATGCTGCTCAAGTGCCATTACCGAACGAATTTACTTCCTTAAGAAATAATGTCACGTAGGTTAGTCTATTTCAGACCCCCAAAAATACACTTGCAACAGCACTTACGAAAATACACTTACATAAATGTTCGAGTTTGGAGATGCACGAAAACCGAGGGACCACTGTATTCTGAACACCCAGTGAGACATGCCTGTGTCTACTGCCTCTGTGATACAGTATTCTGAACACTCAGTGAGACTTGCCTGTGTCTACTGCCTCATGATAGTATTCGACATTATAGCCTGTGTCTACTGCCTCTGAAGTATTCGACACTCAGTGAGACATGCCTGTCTACTCTCGAATATTCTGAACGCTCATTATTACATGCCTGTGTCTACTGCCTCTGTGATACAGTATTCTGAACACTCAGTGAGACATGTCTGTGTCTACTGCCTCTGTGATACAGCATTCTGAACACTCAGTGATACATGCCTGTGTCTACTGCCTCTGTAATACAAATCAAATCCTTTATTTCTTTGTACAGTAGGATGTGTAGTTTACATGTAATAAAATATTGTCAGGAGAAAGGAAGGTCAGTAGCATGTGTGAGTGAGTGTTCCAGGCAGACTAACACGATACTTAAAACTACACATAGGTTATGGAGTGCTCAGTTTTAATTACATATTATTATAACAATGGGAGGTAGCAAAATTTATAATTAATAAAATTTACAGTAGAGAGGTAGCAAAATATATTATAATTAGTACAATTTACATTAGTACAATAATACAAATTTAAGTGAGTATTTAATCCTTAAAATTTATTTAGAATTGTTAAGTTAATTTGGATTTCTTGAGTAGTTTCAAACTGGAGGTATGATTTCAGGCATTGTATAGTGTTGTTAGAGTTAAATTTGGGAGAAGAGGTGATTTTTATTATAGTCCTAAGTTGCATGGCAGACATGGAACCTTTTGCTGGTTCAGGCAATGAATTCCAGATCTTGGGGCCCTTTATGTGCATTGCATTTCTGCATACCTGGAGTATACCAGAAGAGGGTTTCAGGGGTCAACACCCCCGTGGCCCAGTCTGTGAACAGGCCTCGTGGTGGATCATAGCCTGATCAACCAGGCTGTTACTGCTGGCCGCACACAAACCGATGTAAGAACCACAGCCCGGCTGGTCAGGTACTGACTTTAGGTGCCTGTCCAGAGCCTTCATGAAGACAGAAAGGGGTCTATTGGTAATCCCTCTTATGTATGCTGGGAGGCAGTTGCACAGTCTTGGGCCCTTGACACTTAATGTCTTGTCTCTTAGCATACTCGTGACACACCTGTGTTCC
Source organism: Cherax destructor (assembly GCA_009830355.1). Lineage (NCBI taxonomy): Eukaryota > Metazoa > Arthropoda > Malacostraca > Decapoda > Parastacidae > Cherax > Cherax destructor. The sequence continues at coordinate 79,752 of WNWK01007294.1, read as the reverse complement.
AGGGAGTACAAATCAAGGGACTTCAACCATGCCCAGTAATTTAGGTGCTTTATCTACTCATACGTGCCATGAAAGTTCTCTGTACATTCTCCAGGTGTGCAGTTTTGCCTGCTTTGAGAGGGGCTGTTAGTGCGCAGCAATATTCCGGCCTACAGAGAACAAGCAATTTGAAAAGAATCATCATGGGCTTGGCATCCCTTGTTTTGAAGGTTCTCATTATCCATCCTGTCGTTTTCATAGCAGATGTCGTAGATACAGTGTTGTGATCTTTGAAAGTGAGATCCTCAGACATTATCACTCCCAGGTCTTTTACATTTGTTTTTCTTCTACTGTGTGATTGGAATTTGTTTAATACTCCGATACACTTTTAATTTCCTCGAGTTTTCCATATCAGAATAATTGAAATTTCTCTTCACTGAACTTCATATTGTTTTCTGCAGCCCATGTAAAGATTTGGTTGATGTCCACTTGGTGTCTTTCTAGTGTCATTGATGGACGACACTCTCATGCAAATTCGGGTGTAATCCGCAAAGGAAGACACGGTGCTGTGGCTTACATCTCTGTCTATGTCAGATATGAGAATAAGTTACAGGATGGGAGTGAGTACTGTGCCTTGTGGAACAGAGCTTTTCACTGTGGCTGCCACAGACTTTACTCTGTTTACTACTACCCTTTGTGTTCTTTTTGTTAGGAAGTTATAGATCCATATAGGAACTTTTCCAGTTATTCCTTTATCACACACTTTGTGCGCTATTACACCATGGTTGCACTTGTCGAAGGCTTCTGCAAAGTCTGTGTATGCTACATCTGGATTTTGTTTGTCCTCTATACCATCTAAGACCTTGTCATAGTGGTCATAGGGTGAGACAGACATGAGGGATGCAGAAAGTTTTGTGCCTTGTGTTGTGCCTGTGTGTTCTGTTATAGATATCAAGGAGAAGTTTGAGAGGAGGGTTTATATTGGAGTTTAATGTTCAATATATGTAGTAGGCACAGTAATGTGAGTGCATATTTTGTATACACTAAGTAAGTTCAAACTCTTGAAGTGTGGAGGAGTGTGCTGTCTGGCACAGGAATGGGTGATCATCTGCACTGCAGCTTTTTGTTGGGCTATTAATAGTTTAAGGTGATTAATCGTAGTAGATCCCAAAGCACAAATGCTATAAGTGAGGTAAGGGTTGATTAGAGAGTGGTATAGTGTAATTAGTGCCATTTAGGGGTACATAGTACCTTATCTGAGAAAGAATGCCTACTGTTTTGGAGACTTTCTTGGTTATATGTTGGATGTGCGTCTGAAATTTAAGGTTGCTGTCAAAGTGAAGGCTTAAAAATTTGCCCTCAATGTGTATTGTAAAGAGGGAGCCATTGATAAATATGTTAAGTTGGATATTTGAAGCTCTGTTTCCAAACATCATGTAGTAAGTTTTCTCTGCAATGACAGTTAGTTTGTTGGTCGTCATCCACATAGATATTTTCAGTAATAATAATAATAATAATAATAATAATACTTTATTTAGACATGGTACAATGATACATAGTTGGGTAGACATGATACATAGGTATAAATGAGATGTACATGCCAAAAGCCCCTAAAATGCTGTGCATTGCAGGCATTCTTAGGACTATTTAATAGTAGACTACATGGTAAAAAATTATGGTTGATAATTTATAAAATATGTATAATTGTGTATCTAAGTTATAAAGTTTGAATATAAGTTGAACATATCAATTAATTGTAGCAATGCAACTAATTGAGTGAGATAACAATTTAAAACAATTAATTGCATTGCAGTTACAGTTTACGTGGTCATTATAATTCAAATTCAAAATTCAAATTCAAATTCAAATTCAAATTCTTTATTTCATGTAATACAAGGTGGGGGGTACTTATAGTTATACATTAAAGTTGATATTACAAGATGGCCAATAATATGCCTAGGTATGCCTAGGCTTTTCAGGCAGTCTTATGATGGGTCTTACTCAATAGCTATACAATGGATATACAGATTGTAAGATTAGGTTTACAAAATTTAGGTACTGGAATTTAAACATTGAGAATTTAACAATTAGCATAAAAAGTTAGCAATTAGTATATATATTAATGATAAAGGTGATATATTGGCATAATATAGTTTCTATATTGGAGTATCTTAGGCAAACTTATGACTAGCTTAAGTATTATGGAGCAATAGTTGTATTAGAATTTTGGTTAGAACTGTGCAAATTAAGGGAATCACAGATATCAATAAGTGTATTTTGCTGTGGTTAGTAATGTGCAAATTAAGGAGAATCACAGATATCAATAAGTGTATTTTGCTGTGGATATGTGCAAGATAAAGTAGTTTTCGTATGGTTAACTACCGATTGGGTGCGTAAGTGAGATAAGATGTTTTTTAACGGTGCTTTTGAAAATGGAGGTTGTGTCTGCAGTTCTAGAGTTTTCAGGCAGGGAGTTCCAGATTTTAGGCCCTTTTATGTGCATTGAATTTTTGTATAGATTTAGTCGGACACGGGAATGTCAAAGAGATGTTTATGTCTGGTATTATGTCTATGGGTCCTGTCACAACTGTCAAGAAAGTGTTTTAGCTCAGGGTTAAAGTTGGAATTAATGGTTCTATAAATGTAGATAGCAGAGTAGTAAGTATGGATGTTCTGGACAGTGAGTAGGTTTAGGTCTTTGAAGAGTGGGGGGGTGTGCTGCCTAGCGTTGGATTGTGTGATAATTCTTACTGCGGCTTTTTGTTGGGTTATTATTGGCTTTAGGTGGGTAATTGCTGTTGATCCCCATGCACAAATGGCATATGTGAGGTAGGGATAGATGAGTGAGTAGTATAGTGTGAGTAGGGCTGATTGTGGTACATAATACCGTATCTTAGAGAGGATCCCCACAGTTTTGGACACTTTCTTTGTTATGTGTTGGATATGGGTGCTGAATTTCAGGCTGCTGTCAAGGTGAAGGCCCAGGAACTTGCCCTCGTTATGTCTAGCAATAGGTGTAGAGTTGATCTTAATGTTTAATTGTGGATCATCTGTTCTGTTGCCAAACATAATCTAGAAGGTCTTATCAGTGTTGAGTGTAAGTTTATTGGCAGTCATCCATGTTGATATTTTAAGCGTGGCAAGGTTTGTGTGGGAGATGACATAAGTTGTATCGTCAGCAAAGAGTATTGGTTTCAAGTGTTGTGATACATTGGGAAGATCATTGATGTATAAGAGGACAAAAAGAACTTACAAAATTATACTTACATAATTGCACGATTTCCGGGGTATTCGTTAACCGAGGGTCCACTGCATTCCCACGGTCTTTGAGACTTTCTTTGAAATTTGTTGTATATGTGTCTGAAATTTGAGGCCACTGTCAAGATGGATTCCTAAGAATTTTCCCTCTGAGTTTTGTGATAGGGGACCCGTTTATCATTATGTTAAGTGGTGCGTTTGTAGCTCTGTTCCCAAACTGGATAAAATAGGTTTTATCAATATTGAGAGTAAGTTTGTTGGTCATCATCCAGGTAGATATTTTCTGCAATTCAGTATTTACAGTGTTGGCTAGTGTGTTGGGCTTGGTGCGAGATAACGTATGTAGTGTCATCCCGCAAATAGTATGGGTTTGAGTAGTTGAGATGCATTTGGTAGGTCGTTAATGTAAATGAGAAAGAGAAGTGGGCCAAGAACACTTCCCTGTGGGACACCTACTGTAATAGTTTGCGCGGTAGAGCTAGCTCCATTTGTGTACACATATTGGTTTCTGTTGCTAAGGTATGATTTTAGGTAGTTGAGGAGTGCCTCTTATACCATAGTGTGATAATTTTAGTGTAACAGATCACGGTCAACTGTATCAAAAGCTTTATGTAAATCAATGAAGATTCCCACTGGGATTTCTTTTTCTCAAGAGCGGTGTAAATTATTTCTAACATGTGTATAATGGCATCATTTGCATTTTTATTAGGCCTGAATCCAAATTGACAGTGGCTGAGACGTTGTTTGAGGTGAGGTAGGAATATATTTGTTTATGAATTAATTTTTCAAAGATTTTGGAGAGAAGGGTAAGTTAGATATCGGCCTGTAGTTATTCAGGTCTGTTTGAACTCCTCCTTTATGTATGGGGGACCTCGCTATTTTGAGTATTGATGGGAAGGTAGAGGATTCGATGGATTTGTTAAAGAGTGTTACAATAATTGGCGAGAGAACTTGAGAGGCTTTTTTGTATATAAAAGGTGGTGTTATTTAGGTCACCTGCTTTGTTTTAATGTGTTGATTATAAGTGAAACTTCTATTGGGTTGGTCGGGGCTAGGAATAGTGTATTCGGATAGGTGCCAGTGAGATAGTCGTTAGGTGGAGTGTTTGAACTTGGGATTTTGCTTGCCAGCTTTTTTCCTATGGTGGAGAAGAATCATTGAGTTTGTTTGCTGTTTCAATAGGTGGGAGTAGGGGTTCATCTGGTTTTGTTAGCTTGATTGTTCTGTTTGTGGATATCTTTTAGTTCCTAGAGTTTCAGATGGGGTTTTCCAGGTCTTTTTATATCACCTTTAACCCTTTGACTGTCGGAGACCCTTTCTGAAACTGTCATTCTATGTCGGGAAATATTAAAAAAAAAAAAATTATGTTTTCTTATCAAAACGTTAGATTATTTTGCTGATTGTTTTAAGCCTAAATTTTTTTTTTTGCCATCAGTACACCGAGATATGAAGCGTAAAGTTGGCACAATTTGAGCTGCGATGGCAACATCGGCAATTCCGCTGACTCGGTAAACTTCTGTTTACTTCCCATTCGTAGATTTCTAGTTTTTCACTATTTTCTTTATGTAACTTATGTGCTGTGAGACCACAGTAAGGTGCAATGTATATATATACACTCGTTGTTTGCACCACAATAACTTCACAAACAATGGTATGTTTATATTGTTTACAAACTTGTTTACACAAACAAACAACGCACAAAAATGTTCATTACTATTGTTCTATAATATATATACATATGTACACTCACTGAACACTTTCCTAGAACTCCTGCAGCTTTGTGGAACTCTTTGAAACATGGGTATAAGCACAGTGGTACTTTACACTTTCCCACATAAACGAGTGTCTCTGTGTTTGTGGGCGTTTGTGGAATGTTTACAGACAAAACACCTCTTCTGAGCATTTTTCTTGAGAGTAGTAGTAGGCACTTGTATGGGGTAGTGATCACCAGGCTGAGGCAGGATAACAGCTCTTAGCCTGTAAAATTTGTGTAAAAAAAAAATCTATTATTCTGCACTGAGAGACACACACCTCATGGTGTATACATCTTGTGCAATGTATTTATTGATTAGTGAATGTATTTTGAAGCCTATCAACTACATGAGGGACACTAAAGCAGCATGTCAACTGTAGAATGCTTTAATTCCTAATGTAGGAATTAAACACTTGGCAAATACAGACTGAGACATACCTCACGGTGTATACTGTATATCCTGTGATTATTGGATATGCCTCTCCTCAGTTAAGGAGGAGTTAGTTGCAGGATGGATTATGATCTGCTGCACCACAAGCTGGGCATTCTGCCAGTGATCTGTAATATCTTTCCAGATGGACAAAGCACCAGAATTATCTGCATTGTGTGGGTGTTGTTTGAAGTTCCCTAATATGTAAGCAGTGTCCTGCAATATAAACTAATGATGGAAGGTCTTCACAATCAATACGGCAGTTTAGCTACATTGCTCCGATAACATGTACAACTGCAGGCATGGCAGACACAAGTTTCCACTTTAGTGACTGGGAAGTTTTAGAGCTTGAGTTGCTCATGAATGTTTGGACTGCACTGTATAAACTCTTGCTATATTATAGTGTGTGAGATGGTAGTTTCACAGTTCAAACTGAGGAACAAATGTATGTGAATAGTAACTAGGACATTGTTGATAATGTGAATTTGAAAAAGACTGGTGGCCTGGTTTGTATCATGTACATTGACAATACACATCCCACTCAAGAGCATGGAAGGAGAAATTTGAGGCAATAGATTTAATGAGTTCCTTGCTAATACTATAGTTTGTGAGGTAATCCATATGGGTTGTTGGAAGGAAAAAGACTTTTACCCAGGTTTTCAAAATGGTATGTTTGTAAAGATGTGAAGGAAAAGGTATGGCAGCGTATATCGAGGTCTTTTGGGTGATGGCTTTGAGCCAGTCTATCCCTTGATGTGCAAACAATCCAAAAATCATTGCTACATTATGGGTGAAACCAGGGTCATAGTCAAAGACTGAAGGACAGAGAAATCAAAGGGATCAGATAGAATGCCAGTACCAGGGTCCTGCAACAAGGGGCTACCTGAAAGTGATACTACTAGGTTCTGAGGAGAGTCAGATTGCATACAGGGAACAATTAGTGAGTGTAGCTAATTGTACAGGTAGAAAGATTATTATCCACATAATAATAATTACTTTCAGCTCTCTATTATCCCCACCAACCATCTAGCCCAACAACGAAAAGCTTACCTGTTGACTAAAAGAAACAAACCCATGGCTAATAGAAAGGTATACATGAGTGACCAACAGATTGCTAAATGTCAGCTACAGAACCAGACTGGTACTCACTCACCGATGTTCACTTAGCCCTAGCCCAATACATCACCCTGTCAGACAGGGTTGATTGATTTAAGCAGGGCCCACACTGAGCCTCTTGTTTGACCTCTATGCCCTTACCGGAGAAACATGTTTCCCAGCTGAGGGCTGCAACTCCACAGTAACCTATAAACTCAACTTTTGAGTTTATAGGTTACTGTACACTTACCATGCACAGTAGCCTATAAGTGTACAGGGCAGTGTTTAGTTTGGTCTCTACACATTACAGCCATTCTGGAGAAGCTGGAGTACCTTGATTTCCCCACTAGGTATATAAAGAACCTGACATCAATGGGAACAAGCTCCAGTGAATATAACACATTTCAAATGTAATACCACTTTAGATTTTTTTTTTTTAACCTCAATGAGTCTCCCACCAAGGTAACATGATACAAAAAAAAAAATGGAAACACATTCACAATAATTCATTCGATTGCTGTCTTGCCAGAAGTGTGTGTTGACATCATAATTCAGATGACCCTTCAACTCTAACAACCCCATCCCCTTCTTCAGAGTGCAACTGTCCTACTTCTCACCTCCAGGACTAAAGTTCAGCTTACGAGTTTTCCCTGAATTCCTTCCTAAATGCTACCCTACTCACACACTATTCATGTTTCATGCCTATCATGCTCAAACAAGCCTGATTTATGGATTTAGAAAAGGCATATGATAGAGTGGATAGAAAAGCAATGTGGCAGATGTTGCAAGTGTATGGAATAGGTAGTAAGTTACTAATTGCTGTAGAATTTTTATGGGGATAGTGAGGCTCAGGTTAGGGTGTGCAGGAGAGAGGAAGATTACTTCCCAGTAAAAGTAGGTCTTAGACAGGGATGTGTAATGTCACCATGGTTGTTTAACATATTTATAGATGAGGTTGTAAAAGAAGTATGTAAATGCTAGGGTGTTGGGGAGAGGGGTGGGATTAAATTATGGGGAATCAAATACAAAATGGGAGTTGACACAGTTACCTTTTGCTGATGATACTGTGGTTTTGGGAGAGACTATTGAAAAGTTGCAAAGGTTAATGGACGAGTTTGGAAGGGTGTGTAAAGGTAGAAACTTGAAAGTGAACATAGATAAAAGTAAGGTGATGAGGGTATCAAACGATTTAGATAAAGAAAAATTGGATATCACATTGGAGGGAGGGAGTATGGAAGAGGTGAATGTTTTCAGATATTTGGGAGTTGACTTGTCAGCAGATGGGTTTATGAAGGATGAGGTTAAGCATAGAACTGATGAAGAAAAAAGGCGAGTGGTGTGATGAGGTATCTGCGGAGACAAAAAAAGTTAATCCATGGAGGCAAAGAAGGGAATGTACAAGGGTATAGTGGTACCAATCCTCTTATATGGGTGTGAAGAATGGGTTGTAAATGCTGCAGTGAGGAGGAAGCTGGAGGCAGTGGAAATGTCGTGTCTAAGGACAATGTGTGGTGTAAATATTATGCAGAGAATTCATAGTGTGGAAATTAGGAGGTGTGGAGTTACTAAAAGTATTAGTCAGTAGGTTGAAGAGGGGTTGTTGAGATGGTTTGGTCATTTAGAGAGAATGGATCAAAGTAGAATGACTTGGAGAACGTATAAATCAGTAGGGAAAGGAAGGCAGGGTATTTGTGGGTTTCAATCACCCATTTTTACTGAGGGGCAATTACAGTGCCTAGATTCAATTATCCAATGTTTTTCTTGCCCAAAGACTTTCCTCATGCCCAATTTTCTTTTCATTCTAGTCATTATTTTTTAAGACTGTCAATACATGAGAAATAAGGGGTCGTCCTCGAAAAGGTTGGAGGGAGGGGTTAAAGAAGGTTTTGTGGGTGAGGGGCTTGGACTTCCAGCAAGCATGTGTGAGCTTGTTAAATAGGAGTGAATGGAGACAAATGGTTTTTAGACCTGACGAGCTGTTGAAGTGTGAGCAGGGTAATATTTTGTGAAGAGATTCAGGGAAACTGGTTAGCTGGACTTAAGTCCTGGAAATGGGAAGTACAGGGCCTGCACTTTAACCCTTAAACTGTCCACACGTAGATCTACGTTCACCTGCGTACTGCTCCGAATATTTTGAAAAAAAAAGTTTTTTTTTTTTTAAATGAAAGAGCGCATTTTTAGAAATGGGATAGGATAAAAAAAAATTTTTAGGGCCAGTACTTACCGAGATATAAGCCCGCGAAGTTGGTGCTAAATGATGAGGTGTCGGCAACATGGAGCACTGCCGCTTGCAGAAACAATAAACATTTATCTTTTTTTTCCAATTCTTTATTATCATTATTATCATCCAATTCTTTATTATCATGCTATGATAATAATGTTTTGATACAGATCTTTTGATTTCATTGCCAATTCTTGTTTAGACACAAATGTTTGGTACTGAATTAGTACAGTGGACCCCCGAGTTTCGTAAAAACTTCACTCCTGAAGTCTGCTCAAGTGCCATTACCGAACGAATTTACTCCCTTAAGGAAAAATGTCACGTAGGTTAGTCTATTTCAGACCCCCAAAAATACTTTTCCACAAGCACTTACAATATTATACTTACATAAATGTACGATTTCCGGGGTTTACGAAACTCGGGGGTCCACTGTAATCATACTGCCACAAACACACATGTTCACACTGATAAATGAATATGTACACCTGGTTCAATCACATACTATAGTTTACATATATATACAAGGTATTTACAGGTCCCATTTATGTTTCTAGAAGTCCACCACTGTATGATACTCTAAGAAGCGTGGATTCATACAGAGTGCCACCCCACATTGCTGACACATGTATCGTGTGTCTTTTCGCACTTGGGGTCACTGTTTAGTGTAAGCACACACAACACACTTTTTCTGAGAGTACTTCTTCTTTAGAGTAGATGGTAATGGTATCAGGCAGTGACAGTTAGGGATTATTCGGTTGGGCACTTTTCCCTCTGGTTGTAGGGTGACAGGTCGCTGTGGAGTGGCAGGTATAGGTGTGGTACCATACTATCTGCTATCGCTGTCTGCTTGATGACATTTAGGGTGAATTCCGCATATCGTTGTCGCTTCCCAGTCTATTTCGAACATGTTGAAGGCATTGAGCATTGCAATGTCCATAAGGTGGAAAAATACTTTTATATACCACTTGCGACTCCTACGCACACAGTCAACAAAGCCTATCATCATGTCACACTTGTCGACTAGTCGCACATTGTATAGTCGATGACAACAGGTGGCTTTTCAACAGGTTGATTGTTGAACCTGCTCAGTCTGTCTGTTTGTACCATCTCGTTTCTGTGGATGGTTGACAGCAACGTCACGTCCCGTTTGTCATACCATGTCAGTGCCATGATGTCATTGGCATGAAACGCTTGCACTACAATTCCTACAGTGAACTTTGACATGTGTTTTCTATTTCTGTTGGTCTGGGTAACAATCAGGTTCATTATCGGCTCATCAAAGTACTATAGTTGAAAATAGTCTAACTCTGTAGACTCATTTGTGATGGGACAGTGTGGCATGATGCCACTTCCACTGCCATCAAAATTGAAAGGATGTGGCACGAATGGTGTATGTTCAGTCCAATTCCATTCACGATCAGATGGTGCAGGGTGGACCTGTGGCATGGGACGTGGGGGAGCAGGAGGAGGGATGGGAGTGGGGCCAGCACATGGTTGAGAGGGTGCCTCATGGCACCTGCTTCGGTGGGATACAGCCAGAGCTGGATTGAGATTTTGTAGGCCCCTGGGCTACAGGTACTATGAGGCCCCAGTGATATTTTCAAAAAGAAAAAAATTAAAGAAATATTAAATTTATTTTTACAAGACTTACCACAATTAAAATTCAAACATTTGGTTTGTGTAATTTCCTGATAACAAATTGTGAACACTTTTCACTTAATCTCTAGAGGCCCTCCAGCTGGTGGAGGCTCATGGCCTTAATCTGGCCCTGGATACGGCCAGTTTGTTGAAAGATTATCATAAATGAGATGGAAATAATGAACACATTTTCTTTTTATAAGAGAAGTAACATTTTATTATTACTGTATAAAAATTCTGGTGAACACGGGTGCATTTATAATGCAACAGGAAACAAAATATGTTAGAACTTTAACACTGTCCCAAGGGCAGGAAGTGTTGGTGGAGAGAGGAAAAGTGGTAAGAACTATCGGTAAAGACAGGAAGGTAGCTAGAGTAGAAAAAGAGAGGAAGTGGCAAAAGATGAAGTAATGCATACTGGGATATTGTAGTAATAATGTATAACCTTAATGATACATCAAAACTACACAACGATACAATAAAATATATTAACACACTGCAGTTCCGAAATACCTAAAGGTACACCTAGAGACAATTTTTAAACAATTCCGATGCATGAAGAAACTCGTGATTATGATAGTCACAAAAAAATTGTGGCAAACCCTAAAGGTCCTACAGCTCTCTGAGAACTCTTAAATATTTCCTGATGATGTGTTTATCAGCTTCATCACCTACAGTGTTGTATGTTTCCTAAATATATACTTGCTATTTATGCTTGCATTACAACCTCAATTATCAAGGACTGTACATGGACTTATACAAATATAAATTACGCTGAATTAACTGATCTATAGAACATTTTATTATATGAATAAGAATCAGATTTAGATCACATTCTATGATGATATTTTAATGTTTAAATTCTTCACAGTTTCAAAAATAAAATTAGTTTGGCATATTGTGCCATTAATCTGAACTACAAAACTGATTACTATATACATACACATACACACAATATATATACACATACATTATTTGTACTTTTCATTTCAAAATAGCTATGAAAATCAAGACAAAAAAAGTAATTTTCATCACACTTTTAAAGACTTATTGCCCCTCATCAACTTTTTTTTTTTTTTGGCTTAGACTAACATATTCAGTCACATTTTGTATTTTCAATTTTAATACTGCTAAGTTAAATATGATCTCTGAAGGTCTCACTTTGTACACCTGCAGTCTTTGTATTTATTGGGCTTCAAGAAATGTTTGAAAAGGCACAACCAACTTGCTGGTTTGGTGAACCTGGTTTACCCTCTATACATGCTGGCTCGTACAATTTTCCATTCCTCAAGACAACATTTATAGAATAAAAATTTAGTGATTTATGCACTGATAATTATGACCCACAATTTTCTTACCTAGTTACCCTTAGCCCTCAGGCATGATTAGAATAGAACAATCTATCTCAATAATAACATGAAACTAAGATCAGAAATTTTAGAGTACATGTGGGCCCCTGAGCTGAGGATTCCTAGGCTCACATGTTGATCATAGCATTGAAAGTTGATTAAAATACAGAAAAACAATTAATGTGCTAAAGATGATGATAGCTAATCTTCAGAAAATTTCTTGCATCTCTTACCATAAAACATAATATTTACAATAATAATACATTAATCTCAAAACAGGGCTTTTGTGTATTGCTAAATTTGTTTTTATTTAATACCAGCAAGAAGCTTCTATAAAATCAAAGCCTCACATCCTTGGCATGGATAACTACTGTAACTCAGTGACATCCTTGTGTATTTTAAAGTTCAGCTCTGTTTGAGACTCATCATGGAGACAACCAGCTGTGGCTGGCAGCTGGCTGCAACTGTCAGTCTGTTAATCTTACCTTGCCCCTGAACTGAGCCCCAATATTATGGGATGTGATGCAGAACACAACTGCACCCCATAGCTCTTTACAGAACTTGGTATTTTAATTTAAATGAGAAAATAAAAAACTTTTGCAAATATAAATTATACAATGACCTGAATTTTGGTCAGCGATCACTGCAATACTGGTACTCAATATCACAGTTAAAATCTTTGCTCACAACATACTTAGAAACATTTTAAGATATTGCAATCAGTCTTGGTTAATATATTTTGCCTTTGACACTGAATACAACATCAATAATCTCGTAATGATATAAAATATCAGAATATCTAAAACCTGATTACTCTATGACCTTAGTAAGATTAAGAAGTTTGAGCTGTGTCATAAGCCTACCATCATACACAATCTTCAACAGAAACCTCTTGTGTACAGAGATGATTTACAACATTGATAATGGTACATCATCAGATTCCCACCATACCTGTGACTGATCTCAAGGGTTCTACCCTTGCAGTTTGCCCTGAGGCAAGACTTCCCTGTTGGCTGCCTGACCAACCATGGTGTTGCTGCCAGTAGCCCACAACCATTACAACCTGGCTGATCTGGTACATAATATAGTAGGTGAGATAGCTTTATTTCATTTTCTTTTGTTGTCTAGCTCTGTAAATATCACTAGTAAGCACTGGTTTGTTGCCATCCTCATCATCTGAGTCATCTCCTGGAATTACTTTTCTTTTTCGGTCTCCACTTGGGTCGACCACCCAGTGGACTGACTTAGACAGTTCAAAGAGTCGAACATCATGGCTGCCACTAGTTGACCACTGACCACCTGCAGAAATGAAACATAACATCAAAATTATGTCCTAACACATCACTTACTAAACTTATTCATTCCCTTCTGAATTTATGTACAGTAGACCATTGATTACCACGGTAGTTACATTCCTGAAAATGCAGTGTCAGACTAATCCGTGTTAAACAAACCTAAAAACTTATGGGGAAAACAGGGTTACGTTCCTGGGACCCCCCAAAACGCTAAACAACTTTTTTTTTTTTAAGGTCTCCAAATCTTACAAAAATAAAAATGATAATGTAACAGTTGTTCACTGTCATTGTGTATTATATTAATGCACTACTTAAGGCATTAAAACATTAATATACAATTACAGAATTAATATTGAATCTATTTTCAATTATACAAAAGAAGTATTTGGTAAACAGAACTTAATAGTGTATGATAGTAATTTATTAATAAATGACTTTCCTTTCTGGATTCTCTCTCACACACTCGACCTTAATATATTTTGGTGAGAAAGTTTATAACAAGAGTGAGATAAATGAATCATTGCATGTGATTATGATTTATGAAAAAGCTTAATTATAAGCTGCATAGTATGACTGGATTGTTTGGTTTTAAACCTATAAACTGCACATGAGCCATTAAGACTGCTTTTCACTTGTATATAATTAATAAAAAATAATTTTGTCCCTAAACTAGTGATTAAAGAAAACTCAATGTGTACATGCAACTCTGTTTTGATGCCCTCTATACTGGATAGAAACAAACATTAGTATAAACATTACATATAAACTTACCTTGCTCTGGAAGGTTAAGTCTCATAAAGAGATCAACCAGAGCCTCTAATTTGACGAAGGGGCCACGGAAATAACTGGGCGGTGGCAGCAGAGATAATAAGTTAGCCACAGCAGGAGGGGGAGGAAAGGCTCCACCTGAAAAGTACATTATACTTACTGAGGAGTTTTGTAAGTTTGAAGTACAACATTTCCACTTATAAAGATGGATATGGATGTTGTGATTCAGTGTCATATGAAGTGATATGTCAGTGCATTTTTGGAAAGAAGTCAGAGAATGAGTGATGGCAATTGTTTCCATTTTGGGATCTCAATATCTTGGTCAGAAACAGCAGATGGTAATAAAAATCTTGAAATATAAGAGATGGCTACAAGTCCTTGGATACACCTTTGTCCAAGAACTAGTTTTATATACCTTAATCTGAGTCTCACTTTATCTAAACCTGATAAAACCTGAGTAAGTATAAATAAAACTGATTATTAAACCTTGAGTACAGAAGTAATTTCTGAGGATGTACAGCATTTTCAAACTGCTTTGAACTATACAAAATGAATGTCATTCAAGACAAATAATGGATGAATGAAAGATGAAGCATTTGTACCAGAGGAGGTTAAAAGCCAAAAGACTTCCTACAACTAAACACAAAATATCACCATATTATGAGGATATAAGAGTCACAATACGGTGGCTGAAACTATTTGCAACTAACCCACAACTTTAGGTGGCTTCTGGATCAAGATAAGAATAATAACGGTGCAGTAGCTAGATCACTAGCGCACTCAGATTACACTCTGAGGTCCGAGGTTCGAATCTCCTCCGGAAGGCTGGAAAACATTAGGGACGTGTTTCCATAAGACACCTGCTGTCCCTGTCCCTGTTCACCCATCCGTTTAAAATGAGTACCTGGGTGTTAGTCGACTGGTGTGGGTCGCATCATGGGACAAAACTGACCTAATTTGCCCGAAATGCTCAGCATAGCAAGCGACTTTCTATATAGTAGTATGTCATTGATGTCAGCTAGGCCTGTATACCATGTACATGTACTTGTAGTAAATAAAGATATTCTTTCTTTCTTTCAACACGTCGGCCGCCTCCCACCGAGGCAGGGTGGCCCAAAAGGAAAAACGAAAGTTTCTCCTTTTACATTTATTAATATATTCAGAAGGGGTTACTAGCCCCTTGCTCCCGGCATTTTAGTCGCCTCTTACGACACGCATGGCTTACGGAGGAAGAACTCTGTTCCACTACCCCATGGAGAAAATAAAGATATTATTATTATTATTATTACTACAAAAATGTATAAGTTTTCTCTCAAAATTGTTGACTAGTCATGAACCACTACATTACCTTTCACAGGGTGTTCGCCTGGTATATATTTTGCCTTGGGTTTGAAGGGAATCATCTGTGAAAAGTCGGGTCTTGCATAAGTTGGTTCCTGGGCCTCGTGAATGGACAAGCCTCGGGGAATGTTTGGATTAGTGATCATTGTGTGTGTTGAGATGTCTCGATAACCAATTGCTCTGAAAGTAAATGTTGATAATAGTGATCATCTAAGTTGATAGATCTCTATAATTAGGAGTTTCAAAAGTAAATTTGTTCACAAAATGTTGATATCAAAGAAATTAATGCAGAATATATCTCTGTGTGTTACTCATTCTGTGTTTTCAAACAACCTTCTTTTCAAAGAATAGTCACGAGCAGTCGCCTTACCTATGTGTTGCAAGCCTTACATATGACTGCCTGGTCAATTAACCAGGCTTTTACTGCCAGTGGAATGCAGGCCTACAAAGTCATCACAACCTAACTGATTAGGCATTTCAGTACTGCATTTTACCACAACAAAAAAATTGTGCTAATACTCACTTAAGTTCAGCAGGAGTACAGGGATAAAGGTCCATAAACTTGTAGCGGTCAACAAGCTGAGCTGTATCCTTTCCCTCAAACTCTTGCAGCTGTGGAACAACCAAGGTTTATTACTCAGATATAAAGTGAAAAATCATGAACAAATAATTTACAGGCACAGAATTTTCAAATGTGTGTGCTAGTAACAACACTTAGACATTACGAAGCCATGACACATCTTCTACACTGCTGATAACAGAGGTAGTTACATGAAGCAGCAAGTGTTTAGTATAGATCAAACTGGATTATTTCAACAGGAATGTTAAGAGTTAGAGAAGGTAAGCACCATCACCTGTCTTCAACAACCTCCTCTTATTCTAATCATCATACCACACTACAATTCCATTCTCTTACCCAAAAATATCACAACACATTATATGATTATATGCTGATATATATGATTATATATATGATTATATGCTGACTTATTTATAGTGAATTACATATACAGTTGGCTACTTGCTAAGTGTTAAACCACACATATATAAAATTTGAAAGTAAATTTGTCAAAATATGTTGCTTCCAGAACAATTTTCCTCCTTACAGGGAGGGGTTTGAGATATTTGCTGTTTGGAGTGACATCTGAACTGTCATAGCTGCACACCTCTGCAAAGACAGTGATTATGTGTGAATGATGGGGAAAGGTCTCCATGGGGAAGTGGAACAGAATTCTTCCTCCATAAGCCATGCATGTCGTAAGAGGCGACTAAAATGCTGGGAACAAAGGACTAGTAACCCCTTCTCCTGTATACATTACTAAAGTTAAAAAGAGAAACTTTTGTTTTTCTTTTTTGGGCCACCCTGCTTCTGTGGGATATGGTCGGTTTGTTGAAAGAAGATGGTGAAAGTGTTTCTTTTTTGGGCCACCCTGCCTTGGTGGGAAACGGTTGGAGCGTTGGAAAAAAAAAAATTCAACATGTCAGTCGTCTCCCATAGAGGCAAGGTGACCGAAAAAAGAAGGAAACACTTTCACCATCATTCACACATAATCACTGTCTTTGCAGAGGTGCCCAGATATGACAGTTCAGTTGTAACTCCAAACAGTCAATATCCCAAACCTCTCCTCTAAAGTGCAGGCATTGTACTTCCCACCTCCAGGACTCAAGTCTGGCTAACTGGTTTTCCTGAATCCCTTCAAAAATATTACCCTGCTCAAACTCCAACAGCTCGTCAAGTCACCAAAACCATTCATCTCCATTTAATCCTATATAACGTGTTCACACATGCCTGCTGTATATCCAAGCCCCTTTCACACAAAACCTCTTTCACCCCCTCCCATAATGTTCCAAGTGTAATGTTCTCATAACTTGACACTGATTTTCAACATTGTTGGGCTTGTATGTATAAAGAAATGGTGCTGAAAAGTTTTAAAAAAATCAAGCTTAATTAACATTAAGACAATTCTGCAGTAGTTAATAATTTTGTCTCCACATGTATCTCACCTTCTGCAACACATGTGCTCGTCTTTTCTCAACCTTGACAATAGATGCTAAATCTCCAACATTACACTCAAACTCCAGAAAACGATTCCAAAGTCCTACAGTATCTTCATTTTTCAGTTGTCCCGAGGTTAAAACACGCTCAAATAACACCCTTGTGTTGTTATCCTCTGCAATACAAAAACTAAATCATTAGAAGCAATGTAACTTGAAAAATAATGTGAGAGAGGAAGACTTAAAATATTTACATTAACCTCACATTTAAAATGCAGCAAGTCCCAACTTACAAACAAGTTGATTTCCTGGTTCATCAATTGACCAAAGTGTGTTTGTGTAGAAAACAGTTAGACAAATATTGTTCATGCTTCACATGGGTCCATACTCCATACTTGGCAGCATGAAAGTATGCCTTGTCTCAGTGAAAAGTGAAGAATGACTGGGCTTCCCAGGGCTCTTGAAACAAAGGTATCTTCCAATGTTCAAAATGCAGGTTTCTCATCTACTTAATGCAATATTTCAATACACCTATTCTATATATTTTTAATATTAAGTCATTTTCATCCTTGTTTAAGTCTATCTGAAATATTGTGCATACTACTATGAGCTTTTTAAAAAATTGTATCACTTGTATTTTTTAAAAATTACTTTTGTTATTATATCATCTTTGCCCTGATAATTTAACCTTACCTACAACTTATTATATCACCTCATCTTACCCATCTATGAATATATATACTGTACTACTGTGTACCTATGAAGACTGCCTGATTTTTATTATTAACCCCTTGAGAGACAGTGCCATAGTTCTATGGCTTTGAAGCCAGGGTCAGTGCCATAGTACTAGGTCATGAGCTCAGCTCACTCAGATAAGCTGTGAGTGGTAAATTTGGGCCTAGATATGAGAGAATGCATCTATGTGGTAAGTGTGCACCATATAAAACAAATCCTGCAGCACACAGTGCATGAGAAAAAAACTGTGACAGTGTTTTTGGATTAAAACAGTGACTTTGTAATGTATTTTCGTATGGATTTTACGGTTTTATTTATGGTTTCGTGGTCTCATTTAATAGAATGGAAAATACATTACAGAAATTGAGATGATTTTGATTGGTTTTAGTACTGAAAACAGCTTGAAATTGAGCTCAAAGTAGCAGAAATGTTCCATTTTTGCCAATGTTCAAGAGTAAACAAATCACATCATGCATCCAGCTGGTGGTTCTAATGTGCATTCACAAATGTGCTGATATTATTTATACAATTATTACAATGCTGCATAACAGTAAATCTTCTATTTCTTTGTGTGAATAAAAATTATTTATGCGAATAAAAAATAAAAATGGAATTCATCTGTAAAGCCTAAAAACATAACTAATAAACAGAGGAAATGTTATTTTAGTGCCATTAATGCCTGCAACATTTATTCTGGGCCCCATTTTGAAATTAGAATATTTTGAACTTTGTTTGAAATTGGCCAAATTACCAATTTCTGATCACTTTATTGGGTAATTGAAATAGTTGATTGGGTGATTTCTTGTGTTCAATAGATAAAATGGAACACATACTAGCAAAATAGCTAAGAATTTGGTCTAATGGAACAATGTAATTGACCGAAAATTTGACTCAGTGGGCAAAATTGCTGATGCGTAAACATCGCTAACACAGCAAAATTCACGAGTGTAATTTCGTCAGGTTTTTTTTATCAAATTTCGTACTTTTTGTTTTAATACCTTCAGAAAAAGATTATCTACCATTTCATAAGAAAAAATAAGAAAATATTTTTTTGAAAATTCTTGGACCCTGTGGGAAATCTTCAGACTGGGAGTCTGGACCCTCAAGGTGTTAATGGAATACAATACAGCCTCTCCTCACTTAACGACAGAGTTCCGTTCCTAAGACCACGTTGGTAAATGAATTCGTTGCTAAGTGAGGAGCATACTATAATGGTAGTGGTTTGTGTCAACCATCTTTGATATTGTTTTAATGTCACATTTGCACCATTTATAACATTTTTGGTATATGTATTTTTAAATGTTTATACAGTAGTGTACCATATACTTTAATAAACAGAATAGAGGAAATCAGCTCTAATATACATTACATTATTTAGGTATGCATGCAGGTCAGAGAGCCTGTCGTAAGTCCGAGTCATCGGTAAACAAATATGTCGCTAAGCAAGGAGAAGCTGTATTGGCAAGTTGATGAATAAGACATACATAAAATACTTAGGTATCCTTAGTGCTTTCAAAACTGAACACCTCTTATCAAAGGCCAAGGGACAGAACACCTCAAAATCACCTCTACTCATATTCCACTCTGAAGATGATTGAAGAAGGCTGTTGTGCAGGTGAAATACTTCAGAAATAAAGATACCCAAGTGTTGTACATAAGTCTTATGTATCAGACTCACAGACTCTCCCTAGCAGGCAAATATATTTAAATAACAAAAAAGCATAATACTGTGACTGGAACAATACACAAATAACCAACACACATAGGAAAGGGAAGCTTACGATGACATTTTGGCCTGACTTGGACCATTTACAAAGTCAATGGTCCAAAACGTCGTCGTAAACTCCCCTCTCCTATGTGCGGGTTATTTATGTAAATATATCTAAAACTTCTAGGTAGTAGGTTGGTAGACAGCAACCGCCCAGGGAGGTACTACCGTCCTGCCAAGTGAGTGTAAAACGAAAGCCTGTATTTGTTTTACATGATGGTAGGATTGCTGGTGTCTTTTTTCTGTCTCATAAACATGCAAGATTTCAGGTATGTCTTGTTACTTCTACTTACACTTAGGTCACACTACACATTCATGTACAAGCATATATATATATACACACCCCTCTGGGTTTTCTTCTATTTTCTTACTAGTTCTTATTTCCTCTTCTCCATGGGGAAGTGGAACAGAATTCTTCCTCCGTAAGCCATGTGTGTCGTAAGAGGCGACTAAAATGCCGGGAGAAAGGGGCTAGTAACCCCTTCTCCTGTATATATTACTAAATGTAAAAGGAGAAACTTTCGTTTTTCCTTTTGGGCCACCCCGCTTCAGTGGGAAACGGCCGACGTGTTGAAAGAAAGAAAGAATATCTAAAACTTATAGGTAGTAGGTTGGTAGACAGCAACCGCCCAGGGAGGTACTACCGTCCTGCCAAGTGAGTGTAAAACGAAAGCCTGTATTTGTTTTACATGATGGTAGGATTGCTGGTGTCTTTTTTCTGTCTCATAAACATGCAAGATTTCAGGTACATCTTGCTACTTCTACTTACACTTAGGTCACACTACACATTCATGTACAAGCATATATATACACACCCCTCTGGGTTTTCTTCTATTTTCTTACTAGTTCTTGTTCTTATTTCCTCTTATCTCCATGGGGAAGTGGAACAGAATTCTTCCTCCGTAAGCCATGCGTGTCGTAAGAGGCGCCTAAAATGCCTGGAGCAAGGGGCTAGTAACCCCTTCTCCTGAATAAATTACTAAATGTAAAAGGAGAAACTTTCGTTTTTCCTTTTGGGCCACCCTGCCTCGGTGGGAAACGGCTGACGTGTTGAAAGAAGAAAAGATCTAAAACTTCTAGGTAGTAGGTTGGTAGACAGCAACCGCCCAGGGAGGTACTACCGTCCTGCCAAGTGAGTGTAAAACGAAAGCCTGTATTTGTTTTACATGATGGTAGGATTGCTGGTGTCTTTTTTCTGTCTCATAAACATGCATGATTTCAGGTATGTCTTGTTACTTCTACTTACACTTAGATCACACTACACATTCATGTACAGGCATATATATATATATATATATATATATACACACCCCTCTGGGTTTTCTTCTATTTTCTTACTAGTTCTTGTTCTTATTTCCTCTTATCTCCATGGGGAAGTGGAACACAATTCTTCCTCCGTAAGCCATGCGTGTCGTAAGAGGCGATTAAAATGCCGAGAGCAAGGGGCTAGTAACCCCTTCTTCTGTGTATATTACTAAATGTAAAAGGAGAAACTTTCGTTTTTCCTTTTGGGCCACCCCGCCTTGGTGGGAAACGGCCGACGTGTTGAAAGAAAGAAGAATATCTAAAACTTCTAGGTAGTAGGTTGGTAGACAGCAACCGCCCAGGGAGGTACTACCGTCCTGCCAAGTGAGTGTAAAACGAAAGCCTGTAATTGTTTTACATGATGGTAGGATTACTGGTGTCTTCTTTCTGTCTCATAATCATGCAAGATTTCAGGTATGTCTTGTTACTTCTACTTACACTTAGGTCACACTACACATTCATGTACAAGCATATACACACCCCTCTGGGTTTTCTTCTATTTTCTTACTAGTTCTTGTTCTTATTTCCTCTTATCTCCATGGGGAAGTGGAACAGAATTCTTCCTCCGTAAGCCATGCGTGTCGTAAGAGGCGATTAAAATGCCGGGAGCAAGAGGCTAGTAACCCCTTCTTCTGTGTATATTACTAAATGTAAAAGGAGAAACTTTCGTTTTTCCTTTTGGGCCACTCCGCCTTGGTGGGAAACGGCCGACGTGTTGAAAGAAAGAAAGAAAGAAAAAGAGAAACTTTTGTTTTTCTCTTTGGGCCACCCCACCTTGGTGGGAAACGGCCGACTTGTTGAAAGAAGAAGAAAGAATATTTAAAACTGCTGACATAAGCAGTATATGAGTAGACACAATAAAAAATTATGCAGTATATGAAGACTGGGTGTGAGGCATGGTTTATGAACATAGCAGTGAGAAGACTAGAGACAGTAGAGTTGTCACGTTTGGCAGCAATGTGTGGTGTGAATATTAGGCAGAGAATTTGGAGAAAGAAATTAAAAATGTGATGTGAGGTGACAGAGGGCCGAGAAGGGATTGCTGAGAAGGTGTCGACATTTAGAGAGGATGGAGAGAGACAAAGTGATGAAGAGGTCGTATAAATCTGAGGTGGAAGGAAGAAGGGTTACGGGTCAGACCAGGAATGGTTGTAAGGAGGGGCTAAAGTCTTCATATACATACTGTACCTGTACAAGGTATAGTCTTCATAAACCAGTCTTTACATACTACTTCTTCTTTCAACAAACTGGTCGTATCCCACCAAGGAAAGGTGGCTCAAAAAGAAAAAAAGTTTCTCTTTTTAACTTTAGTAATTTATACAGGCGAAGGGGTTACTAGTCCCTTGCTCCCGGCATTTTAGTCACCTCTTATAACACACATGACACATTGACAGACAGCAACTGCCCAAGGAGTTACTACCGTCCTGCCAAGTGAGCGTAAAACGGAAGCCTGTAATTGTTTTACATGATGGTAGGATTGCTGGTGGCTTTTTTCTGTCTCATAAACATGCAAGATTTCAGGTACGTCTTGCTACTTCTACTTACACTTAGGTTACACTACACTTGCATGTACAGACTTTTCTTTTATTTTCTTACTATTTTTTCTTCTTGTTTATTTCTGCTTATCTCCATGGGGAAGTGGAATAGAATTCTTCCTCTGTAAGCCATGCGTGTCTTAAGAGGCAACTAATACGCTGGGAGCGAGGGGCTAGTAATCTCTTCTCCTGTATACATTACTAAAGTTAAAAAGAGAAACTTTGTTTTTTTGTTTGAGCCACCCTGCTTCGGTGGGATACGGCCGGTTTGTTGAAAGAAGAAGAAGTATATAAAGAGTGGTTTATGAAGATTATACCTTGTACAGGTACAGTATGTATATGAAGACTGGTTTATTACTGGATTATGGACAAAAAAATTTATCATATCTAAGAATATATAATTTGTTGCTAATAAAATAAAAATGCAACACTGAACTTTGCATTACTGAAACATTCTTGGAAAAGGAAAAGTGTTAAGCCTGTAGGGGGGTCATACAGTGCCTTGGAAATTCAGATAATCATATTTAATCCAAGGAAAGGTAGGATAGCTCCAATTACTTGCCTCAAGAGCCCTTCATGGGTATCAAGGTTTTTGAAAGGGCACCTTCACATAGGATACTGTTAAGTTCAACTTTCTTTCAGAAATGTATTATATTTAAGAATACACACAACTTAATACTCACCATTTAAATGTGATAAATAATCCACGTATGCCATAATATAATCAGCATTGTCTGGAAACTTCTTGAGGCCAAGTTCAAATATCCTGAAGGCAATGTCTTTATTTTTGGTACAATAATACTCCATTAACGCAGCACCAACATAAACGTGAAACTGTGTACGAATATCTTCACGAGCTTTCTTGAACACTTCTCTTGTTGATTTAATGCCTTCCGCACGACGTGCAAATTTCATATATTGAAGATAGGCCTGAAACAAATTTTCAAAGCTAAAAAGAAATACAGTGGACCCCCGCCTAACGAGCACCCGGAAATCGTACAATTATGCAAGTATAATATTGTAAGTGCTTGTGGAAGTGTATTTTTGGGGGTCTGAAATAGACTAACCTATGTGACATTATTTCTTAAGCAAGTAAATTCGTTCGGTAATGGCACTTGAGCAGGCTTCTGGAATGAATTTTGCTCGTTAGGCGGGGGTCCACTGTATAAATATTAAAATGTAACTTTTGCAAAATATTTTGCTGATTTTATAGCTAAATTCTCTTAATGTATCTTCTTCTACAGTGACAGTAAAGTGTCAGAAGCCTTTGTTATTAGTTATTGTCAACACTTTCATACCTGTCCTTTTTCTTAAAGTTGTATTATTTAATATCATAGTTGTAATATCTTACAACTGTGAAATCCCAAAACATATCACATTCACGTGCAGTCTTCCACACTTAATGCAGTACATGTGTTCCTGAACCATAGTGCACAAACTGAACCCTATATACATTTTTTTTTAACACGTCGCCCATCTCCCACCAAGGCAGGGTGACCCAAAAAGAAAGAAAAAACTTTCATCATTCAACACTTTCACCATCACTTATACATAATCACTATCTTTGCAAAGGCGCTCAGATACGACAGTTTAGATGTCACTCCAAACAACCAATATCCCAAACCCCTCCTTTAAAGTGCAGGCATTGTACTTCCCATTTCCAGGACTCAAGTCCGGCAAACCGGTTTCCCTGAATCCCTTCACAAAATATTACCCTGCTCACACTCCAACAGCTTGTCAGGTCCCAAAAACCATTTGTCTCCATTTACTCCTATAAAACATAGGACTCTTTCCAAGACTGCAAATTATTAATTTTTTTACTAATACAGTGGACCCCCGGTTAACGGCCTGCTCCAAACACTAACAATTATGTAAGTGTATTTTTGTAAGTGCTTTTGTAAGTGTATGTTTGGGGGTCCAAAAGGACTAATCTAATTTACATTATTCCTTATGTTAATAAATTCGTTCGGTAACGGCACTTGAACAGCATTCTGGAACGAATTATGGCCGTTAACCGGGGGTCCACTGTACTTGCAGTTTTATAACTGTAGTGTAAGCATGCCTCTGGCAAGACAGTGATGGAGTGAATGATGAAAGTTTTTCTTTTTCGGGCCACCCTGCCTTGGTGGGAAACGGCCAATGTGTTAATAATAATAAAAAAAATAATAATAAACTTACAAAAAGACAAAACACACCACTTATGCACCAAATGGTCAAATAAAAATTTTAACTGAAAAATAACTGAGAAAAATCAAATGAAAAATTCAGCCATAACACTAAGGCTAAGAGCATTTACATGTTAACAGTATACAGTGGTACCTCGAGTTACGATGGTCCCCAAAATCGCCCTTTTATGTAAGTTTATTTTTTTAAATTCTTTTGTAGGTATATTTTTGGGGGTGTAAAAGGACTAGTCTATTTTACATTATTCCTTATGGGGATAAATTTGTTTGGTAATGGCACTTGAACAGCATTCTCGAACGAAAAAATATCGTAACTCGAGGTACCACTGTACTATAATGATTTCCCAAACAAACAGGTAATGGTAACAATAATTATTTTACCTCAGACCTACATCTGTTTGGTCTATGACTCTAACAGAGCTGTGTAATAAGCTTCCAAAACAAAAATATAAATTATATTGGAATAAATTAAGGAGATTTTTAGGAAGAAAACTGAGCCCCAAAAAATGCCCAAAACTTCAAAGATGTTTCTGAGTGCTGATAAAAAATTACAGTACTGTCCCATAATGAAATTCCTTTAGAAGACAGATTCCAAAATGTTCAACAGCATTAGCCCATTCCAGAAGAGATGTCCTATTTTCAAACACAAATTGGATTTCTCAGTTATGCCTTGTCTGACTTTTCCAGCATAAAAATATTTTTTTTATCAAATCTATCACTTACATGGGTGTAAAGCATGGACCGTGAATGTTGCAGCAAGGGGGAGGCTGGATGCTGTGGTAATGTGTCTGAGAGCAATGTGTAGTGTAAATATTATGCAGAGAATGCGTAGTATGGAAATTAGAAGGGCTGAGGAGTTATTGAAGTGGTTTGGACACTTAATGAGGATAGAGCAAAATATGATGATTTGGAGGCAGGGCCTCCAAGAGAAATTTTGCAAGTTGGAACAAGACTGCTTTGGGGCCTCTGGGAAGTAGGCTGAGGCTTCTCTCAAAATTGAGAATCTGAAGTTCAATAAAACCATTGGTAAACTTTCATAAATGCTTTATTTCCTGCACAGTAGAATGACCAGATAATATATACAGTGGTACCTCGACTTACGTTGTTATCACCTTACGTTATATTCGATATCCGTTACTTATAACGTAAGAAATTTGTATGCGACATCCGTTGTTTGATTCGTCTTACGCCTTTCGTACCGGACCTGTTCGCTTGGAGCCCAGCTGAGCGCGCACTCCAGGGAGCGTCAGTGTGCTAGTGTTTACAAGCGAGAGCGACCACCCACCCACACCCATGGACCAGCAGGTCATTTCCAACTTTAAAAAACTCTATACCAAAGCAATGTTTCAAAAGTGCTTTGATGTGACCACAGACATGAACATAACCCTAAGAGAATTTTGGAAAAACCATTTCCATATGCTGCATTGTGTACACCTTATAGGTAAGGCTTGGGAGGGAGTGACTACCAGGACTTTGAACTCTGCCTGGAGAAAATTGTGGCCAGACTGTGTCCTAGGGAGGGATTTTGAAGGTTTTGGGGCTGAGCCTCAGAACCCTGAGCCTGAGCCTGAGCCTGAGCCTGTTTTGGAAGAAATTGTGGAATTGGGCAAGTCTTTGGGGTTAGAGGTGAGTGGTGACGATGTGGAACAGTTGGTGGAGGAGCACAAGGAAGAGCTAACCACTGAAGATCTGCAAGAGCTTCAACAGCAACTGGAACAAGAGAGCAGAGGTCAGGACAATGGTTCAGAGGAGGAGGTGGAGGTGGAACAAAAATGGAAGAATGTGCCTTCTTCAAGGATTAGGAGATCTGTGCCAAATGGAGTGATGTGCAAGCATTTATGGATGAATATCACCCTAACCATGCTGTTGCAGGCCGTGCTGGCAACCTGTACAATGACACTGTGGTGTCCCACTTCAGGGATGTTTTAAAGAATCGCCAGACACAGATCTCCCTGGACAAATTTGTTGTTAGAAAGAGGTCCAGTGACTCTCAAGCTGGTCCTAGTGGCATTCAAAGAAAAGGGAAGTAACCCCAGAAAAGAACTTACCACCTGCAGTGTTAATGGAAGGATTCCCCTTCCAAACACTAGCATACTACTCCACCTTCTCCTCCTCACTTCCTCCACACATCAACAACTCTTCAATAAATGTAAGTGACATGTTATTGTAAAATATTTGCATGTATTTATGTATTCTTTATTAAATTGTGTATTATTTAATGTCCAAAAGTTCTAAAAAATATTTTATTTAACTACTTTTGGAAGTCTTGGACGGATTAAATTTATTTCCATTATTTCTTATGGGGAAAATTGATTCGTGTTACGTTTGTTTCGTCTTAAGAAATGACCTCTCTGACGGATTAAAAACGTAAGTCGAGGTACCACCGTACTTTATAAATTTTGAAAATTTTTGTTAACCTATAACTATACAAGTCCCTAAATTTTCAAATATTTATAAAGTTCTTTCAAAGTAAAATAAATTCTTAAAAGTTTAATATTTACTTAAAGTTACTTAATGAAATAAGCTTTTCTGTCTTTTTTTGTCTGCAAAATTTCTAATAACACTATCAAAATCAATTTCTCTGGCCATGCTTGATTCAATACTCAAGTCTTACTAAATCAACAAGTTGTGTTTGAGACATAGACCTTAAAAAGTTTTTGATATGTTTGAGTTTGCTAAAAGATCTTTCTGCTGATTTGTAGCCTGTTAATATAGCACTTCTAAAGGTTTCAGTTTGGATTTTTTAAAATTTGTTTTATGTACTAATGGTAAATGTTGCATTTCTGCTGCAAAATTTTCATCATTAACGTCAGGGCCCCAGACCAATGTACTGGCTGAACCCTACCTCTAATAGGCCCTGAGTGGAGGGAAGGTGGGGTAGGGGGGTCATCCTAGGAAAGGTTGGAGGGGGTAAGGGAAGTTGTGTGAGTGAGGGGGACTTGGACATCCAGCAAGTGTGTGTGAAATTGTTAGATAGGAGTGGATGCAAATGGTTTTTATGACTTGACATGCTGTTGGAGTGTGAGAAAGGTAACATTTATGAAAGGATTCAGGGAAAACTGGTTAGCCAGACTAGAACCCTGGAGGTGGAAAGTACAATGCCTGCACTCTGAATGAGGTATGGAGATATTTACAGTTTGGAGGAACATCTGAACTGATCCCTTTGGTAAGACAGTAATAGTGTGATGTTGAAAGAGTTTCTTTTTTTCGGGTCACCCTATCTCTGTGGGAGACGGCCAGTGAGTTTAAAAAAAATTATCAATTATATCTCTTAAAAGAAAAATTAGATTGTGAAAAAAATTATCCTGAAAATTGAGTAAAATTTTATAAAAAATAAAATCATAAAAAATGTGTACCATTGAAAGTCAATAAGCTAAAAATAAAAAAAAAATAAAAGCTTATTGTTCTGTGTATAAAATACCAAATCAAAATAAAATATGACAATTTGTAAAACATCGTAACCTATATTACAAAAACCTGCAGCACTACTTACAGCACAAAATTAAATACAATCAAACATACATAAAAACACCCAAGGTAAAGACTTATTCCTTAAAAAACTTCTGACACAAACAACAAAAGTAAATGTTACCACACTAAGTTAAAATAACTTCCACCAATTACAAAAACATTAGGTTGTTACAAGAGAGTAATGAAGAGCTGTTATGAGTGAAATCATAACCTACCAAAGTTGGATCAACATCTTCCATTTCTATGTATCGTTGATATATTTTGTGAACTTCTTGATATCGTAGTCGAGACTCTTCAAAGTCAGCATATGCAAAGAATAGCAGCTGATTCTTTCTCAGTGGCCCAGAGATCGCTCTCTCGTATATCTGTGCAGCTTCCTCACTGAAGATTTTGCTTGCATTTACATCCTATGACAAAAATAAATAATATAGTAAGCAGAAAGCATCACAGTTTAAGAACACTGTAATAAAATACTTGGGACAGGAAAGCTTCAATAATTAAAAAGAGTTAAGTATAGGTAAAACATCTTAGCTTTCTCACTTAGTTGTAAGTGCATATTGGTAATGAAAAGGAATGTTCCAGCTCCTAGGGCTACCTCTTTATTTCTGACTCACTGACTGACATAAATTATCATATTTATGTTACTAATTAATTTATCACACTTCTTGACTACTCTTAGGCTGAAGTAATACAATACAGTGGACCCCCGATTTTCGTGATTTTTTCGTTCCAGAATGCTGTTCAAGTGCCATTACCAAACGAATTTATTCCCATATGGAATAATGTAAAGTAGACTAGTCCTTTTAGACCCCAAAAATACACTTATAAAAGCATTTAAAAAAATACACTTATACATAAAAGGGTGAGTTTGGAGCAGGACAAACACCGGGGGTCCACTGTATTTCTTTGTCTCTATAACTTGGCTTGGTGTTTAGTTTCTACTGATGTCTCCTGGATCCTTTCCTTGTAAAGTCTGCTCTTGTCTACTCCTCTATGCCACAGAACATTTTGTATTTTGCGATCATATTCCCTCATGTTCTGCATTCCTCCAGGAACAGGAAATCAAGCATATGTAGTCTTTACTCGTGGTTCACATTGCCCAGCTACACCAATTGTCTGTAAGCTTAACACTGAACATTCTCAAGATTCTTTGTGTTAGACTAGGCAAGAGTTCTTACCAGGGGTAGCTCCAGAAGTTTTATACAGGGAAGCTTAAGGGGTGGCACTATGGTTGGGAAAAGGGGGCTAGGAGACTTGGCTTGAAGCAGCATTATTATTTTTATTTGGGGGAGTTTCGTTTTTTTTTTTTTTAGCAAACCCCCCTCCCCACATCATTTTGGTGCTGCCCGAGGTTCTCAGCTAGTTCTCTGTGCAGAAATCTAACTGTAGTGTTCTATATTCCTAAAACCTAGAGTTTTGTAGTACTACAGCATTAAATTTTGAATTCATGTAGACAGTTTGCCTGCACTACTTCACTCCTAAGTATTCAACTCACTCGTTAGGTTATTTGGTATCTTTCTGCAGATGGTTCCTGGGCTCATAGTCCCACACATATCTGTTAATGGTACCTGAGCTCAGAGTCCCACAAATACCTGTTAACTGTTTCGGGGTCTGTGCCGTAGTACTATAGCTTTGAAGTGAGGAGTCTGTGCCGTAGTACTATAGCTTTGAAGTGAGGAGTCTGTGCCATAGTTCTATGCCTAAATTCTAGCAGCTTCAAATTTAGCAGAAGATTGTTAGGCCTACATATGAGAATAGATCTGCATAGTCAGTGTGCACAGTAAACAAAAATCAGGGCTCCCGCATTGCATTGTGGGAACGTCATCTTCAGTACCCTTTGTTCACCATGCCTTGCAGCAGCAAAAACCTCACTCCCCAGCAAACTGGGAATCTTCTCTTCCCAAGTGATAGTTCTAACACTGATGGAGGTGGAAATGAAGATGAATTCTATGGTTTTTGAGGAGTTAGTGACTGAAAGCAATGCTCAGGATGCTGGAAATAGTACTGAAAACCCTGATGACCCTTAACCATCCACCTCTGGAGCTGATCCGTCTGCTTCACGTTCAGTTTTACCATACTGTAAACACAAGTTTATATTTTCCCATGGCCACGGCTCAGATGATGAAGTTGCTACAATTGGGATGGATAATATACCGCATGTGGTAGTAGGCAGTGGTGGTGGTGGTGCCACATGGGATGCGGCACCAGCATCACCCCAGGCTGGGAGTCACAATGCTCTCACTCAACACACCACAACAATCTGGACAACCACTACCAGCTAGAAATATCCAGTACCCACCAGCAGACTGCATCTGGGACTGGCAGCAGGGTGCCAATTTTGTTCCAAATCCCCATTAATATGATGACACTCAAGTGGAATCCTTCCATCTTGTACCCTTGGCAACAATGTCAGTGAACTGGAATGTTTTTAACTATTTTTTGATCAACCCCTGATGAAAATTGTCAAGGAAAGTAACATACTTTGATTATACCATGGCAAACACACCTGTTTCACCACAATTATGACTACACCGGTGGAAGGAGACAACTGTGGCTGAGATGTATCCATTCCTTGCCACAATAATGCTTATGCTACATGTGTATAAGCTCAGTATCAAATCATACTGGTTGACAGACCACCTAATTTCAACCCCAGCCCTTCTGTGATATCATCCCGTCAACTGATTTATCATACTCTACATATGCTACACTTCTTGGACAAAACAAGGCCTGGCAGAAACGACAGGTTATACAAGATTAGGAATCTGTTCATGTATCTGAAACAAAGGTTCAGTACATATTTTTTACCCCTTCAAGAACCTTGTTACTGATGAGTTTTTAATTCTCTTCAAAGGTAGATTGTCATTCAAGCAGAATATACCAAGCAAGAGGAAATACTTTGGCATCAAGCTCTTTGTGCTTTGTGATTGTGAAAGTGGTCTGGCATTAGACATAATTGTGTACACTAGAAGTAAGACATTGAAAAATACCAGGAAGTTATTGGGTACTTAGGGTGATATGGTGAGAACAACGATGGAACCATATTTTGATAAGGGGCATACATTATATATGGATAATTGGTAAATAAGCCTCTTACTTAGTGATTTCCTGCAAGTGAACATGACAGATGTGTGCGGTACAGTGTGTGAAAATCGTAAGCATATGCCCAGGTTCAACGCAGTCTTTCGTACTGGTGAGGTACAGGTGTTTGCTGCCAATGACATCATGGCATTACAGTGGTATGACATATGAGATGTGACATCGTTGACATCAATTCACCAGAACAAAATGACAGACAGTAGCAGGGAAGATAGAGAAACCAATGAACCCATTGTAAAACCTGTGTCTGTGATTGACTACACCCATCAATATGCATTTGGTAGGCAAATGTGACATGTAGATTGGGTTTGCAGATTGTGTTCACTAGAGTTATAAGTGGTACATACTTCTCTTCTTCCATCTTATGGACATTTCAATACTCAATGCTTATAATATGTACCAGATGAAGACTGGCAACAGACTACCATACGCTGAATTTTGTTTGTCATCAGGCAAATAATATTCAAGTACCAGGTCACAACACCTGCAATACAAAACTGCCCAAGAACTGATCACCAAATACATTATCATTTGAGGCATGGGGGATCATTTCCTAGTAACACTTTCTCCTACTAAGAAGAAATGGGCTCAGAAGAGATGTTTGTGTGCACATACAACAAAATGCCTACAAAAATGCGCACACACTCGTTTTATGTGTGAGGAGTGTAAAAAACCACTGTGCATAACGCCATGTTTTAAAGAGTTCCACAGGCTGCAACAGTTCTAGGAACATGTTCAGTGACTGTATATATGAATATACAGTGGAACTTGGTTGTCGACTGCATTACTTGTCGAACAAATCAGTTTTTGAATGAGGGATTCATTGTCGACCGACAACGTGAACAGCTAGGGTCACTTGCTCACTGGACCTTGCAAATGGCGCAAAAGTGTTATCAAAGCAAAGGCCACAAATTATTGAGGAGGTTGAAAAACTCTTGTTTTTTTTTTTTTTCAACAAGTCGGCCATCTCCCACCGAGGCAGGGTGACCCAAAAAGAAAGAAAATCCCCAAAAAGAAAATACTTTCATCATCATTCAACACTTTTACCACACTCATACATAATCACTGTCTTTGCAGAGGAGCTCAGATATGACAGCTGAGAATTGTCCCTCCCAGCTGTCACTATCCCAGACCCCTCCTTTAATACCCTTTCGGGGTTTTGGTCGTACTAGTACGTCTTACGCACTGGGGTTATTGACGTACTAGTACGCCTTAATTATAGCACCCTCAAATCAAGCAGAAACAGGCTGTTAGGCCTAGATGTGATAGAATGGGTCTGTGCGGTCAGTGTGCGCAGTATAAAAAAAATTCCTGCACCACACAGTGCATAATGAGGAAAAAAAAACTCTGACCGTGTTTTTGGTTTAAAACAGCGACTTTGCAGTCTATTTTCGTATGGTATTTATTGTTGTATTCTCGTTTTCTTGTTCTCATTTGATAGAATGGAAGATATATTACAGAAATAGAGATGATTTTGATTGCTTTGACAATAACAAGTACCTTGAAATTGAGCTCAAAGTAGCGAAAATGTTCGATTTTTGACGATGTTCAAGAGTAAACAAATCACACCATGCGTCCAATACACATCAACTGGCGAGTCTAATATTCATGCACAAGTACTCTGATATTATTTATACCATTTTTACAATGATGCAGTTGTATACATAACAATATCTCTTCTATTTTTTTGTGAGAATAAAAATTCAAAATGGAAAGCAAAAGTAATGTAAGAGGGCCCTGGAGACGTGACTAATGAACAGAGAAGATGTTATTTTAGTGCCAGGAATGTCTGTCTTGTTTATTATGGATCCTATTTTGAAATTGGCATCGTTTGAAATTTGTGTGAAATTAGCCAAATTGCCATTTTCTGACCACTATTTTGGGTAGTTGAAATTGGTAAATAGGCAGTTTCTTGTACTCAATCGATAGAAGAAATGGAGTTCTAGCGAAATAGCTATAATTTTAGTAGACTGAAACATTGGAATGTGCCGAAAATAGGGCTCAAAGTGGGTGAAATCGCGGATGCGTAAGTGTCATGGCTACCGCTAACTTCGCGAAAGCATAATTCCGTTAGTTTTTGATCAAATTTCATAATTTTTGTGGCGTTATGATCGGAAAAAGATTCTCTATCATTACATAAGAATTTTTTTTTTTTTTTTTTTTAAATTCGTGGACCCTGAGAACGAGTTTCAGAGACCCCCCTTGGACCCCAAAGGGTTAAAGTGCAGGCACTGTACTTCCCATTTCCAGGACTCAAGTCCAACTAAATCAATTAACTGGTTTCCCTGAATCCCTTCACAAAATTTTACCCTGCTCACACTCCAACAGATCGTCATGTCCCAAAAACCATTCGTCTCCATTCACTCCTATCTAACACGCTCACACATGCTTGCTGGAAGTCCAAGCCCCTCGCCCACAATACCTCCTTTACCCCTTCCCTCCAACCTTTTCTAGGACGACCTCTACCCCGCCTTCCTTCCCCTACAGATTTATACGCTCTCCAAGTCATTCTACTTTGATCCATTCTCTCTAAATGACCAAACCACCTCAACAACCCCTCTTCAGTCCTCTGACAAATACTTTTAGTAACTCCACACCTTCTCCTAATTTCCACATTCCGAATTTTCTGCATAATATTTACACCACACATTGCCCTTAGACAGGACATCTCCACTGCCTCCAGCCTCCTCCTCGCTGCAGCATTTGCAACCCATGCTTCACACCCATATAAGAGTGTTGGTACCACTATACTTTTGTACATTCCCTTCTTTGCCTCCATGGATAACGTTTTTTGTCTCCACAGATACCTCAACGCACCACTCACCTTTTTTCCTTCATCAATTCTATGGTTAACCTCATCCTTCATAAACCCATCCGCTGACAGAAGAAGAAATCTTCCGTATGAAGAAAGATTGAAGACCCTTAAATTACATTCACTTGTAAGATGAAGAATGAGGGGAGACATGATCGAGGTATATAAGTGGAAGATGGGTATTAATAAGGGGGATATAAATAAGGTCTTGAGGATATCTCTCGAAGAGAGAACCCGCAATAATGGATTCAAATTGGATAAGTTTAGATTTAGAAAGGATATAGGAAAATATTGGTTTGGAAATAGGGTAGTTGATGAGTGGAACAGTCTGCCTAGTAGGGTCATTGAAGCTAGGACCTTGGGTGGTTTCAAATTTAGGTTGGATAAATACATGAGTGAGAGGGGTTGGATTTGAGTGGGACTCGCCCTTGAGTTAATAGAATCTTCAAGCTTATTTCTTGGGTAGAATTGAAAATTAGGTTGGGCAATTATTCTGTTAGTGGGATGGATTGTGAAGGACTTGCCTAGTATGGGCCAACAGGCCTGCTGCAGTGTTCCTCCTTTCTTATGTTCTTATGTTCTTATGACACGTCAACTCCCAAATATCTGAAAACATTTACTTCTTCCATAATCCCTCTCTCCAATGTGATATCCAATTTTTCTTTATTTACATCGTTTGATACCCTCATCACCTTACTCTTATCTATGTTCACTTTTAACTTTCTAGAGTGTGTAAAGGTAGAAAGTTCAAAGTGAACATAGATAAGAGTAAGGTGATGAGGGTATCAAACGATTTAAATAAAGAAAAATTGGATATCACATTGGAGAGAGGAATTATGGAAGAAGTACAGTGGTACCTCGACTTACGATGGTCCCCAAACCCACCCTTTTATGTAAGTTTATTTTTTTAAATGCTTTTGTAAGTGTAATTTTGGGGATCTAAAAGGACTAGTCTATTTTACATCATGCCTTATGGGGATAAATTCGTTTGGTAATGGCACTTGAACAGCATTCTGGAATGAAAAAATATCGTAAGTCGAGGTACCACTGTAAATGTTTTCAGATATTTGGGAGTTGACGTGTCAGCGGATGGGTTTATGAAGGATGTTAACCATAGAATTGATGAAGGAAAAAAGGTGAGTGGTGCGTTGAGGTATCTGTGGAGACAAAAAAAAAAAAAAACGTTATCCATGGAGGCAAAGAAGGGAATGTACTCTTGTTGATTTGGATAAATGAAAAACAGTTACAGGGTAATAGTGTTTCAGAGGTCATTATTTGTGAAAAAGCAAGGCAATTACATGATGACCTGAAAAAAAAATGAAACAAGTGCTGAAACTTAAATCCTTCAAGGCTAGTCTGATAATTTTAAGAAAAGAAGTGGCATTCATAGTGTGGCTAGGCATGAGGAGGCTGCCAGTGCTGACAAAGTGGTTGCTGAAAAGTATGTTACTGAATTACAAGAGTACATAGAGGCCGAGGGAATGGTCCCCCAACAAGTGTTCAATTGTGATGAGACTGGCCTCTTCTGGAAAAATGCCCAAGAGGACCTACATAACTGAAGAGGAAAAGTCAATGCCAGGACACAAGCCAATGAAAGACAGGCTTACTATGTTTCTGTGTAGAAATACAAGTAAGGACTTGAAATAGAAGCCCTTACTTATCATTCTGAAAATCCACGAGTTTTTAAGAAGAACAATGTTATGAAAAACAAACTGGCTGTAATGTGGTGGGCCAACACAAAAGCTTGGGTAACAAGACAATTTTTTATTGAGTGTGTTCATGAGGTCTTTGCTCCCACTGTCAAAAAAGTACCTCATTAACAAATAATTGCCACTCAGGGCCCTTTTACTTATGGATAATTCTCCTGCTCACCCTCCAAGCTTGGAAAATGAGTTGCTGGAGAAGTTCAGTTCTATAATTGAGAAGTTCTTGCCCCCTAACACCATTCCTCTCATCCAGCCCATGGACCAGCAGGTCATTTCTAACTTCAAGAAACTCTACACCAAAGCACTTTTTGAAAGGTGCTTTGAAATAACTTCAGAAACAAATTTAACCCTTAGGGAGTTCTGGAAGGACCATTTCAATATCCTCACCTGCTTGAGGCTTATAGACAAAGCCTGGGAAAATGTGTCTTCTAGGACCATGCAGTCAGCATGGAAGAAACTGCAGCCTGACTTTGTGGCAGCCAGGGATTTTGAAGGCTTTGAAGATGAGCCTGAGCTGGTAGAGGATACTGTGTCTCTGGGAAAGACCTTAAGCCTAGAGGTGACTGAAGATGACATGGAGGAGCTGGTGGAGGAGTATAGAACTGAACCCACCACAGAAGAACTTGTAGACCTTCAAAGGAGCAGCAACAGATTACAGTGGAGAAGCTGTCATCAGAGGAAGAGGAGCGAAGGGATGATGTGCCCATTGCACTTGTCAAGGAAATGTGTGCTAAATGGTGTGAAGTGCAGGAGTTTGCTGAAAAATACCATCCAGACAAAGCAGTGGCCATCCATCTCTCTAACATATATAATAACAGTGTAATGTCTCAATTTAGACAAGTGTTAAAACGGAGCCTGAAACAAACCTCACTGCACAGGATTTTAGTGAGACGAAGAAGCAATGAGCCAGAACAAGGTGTTAGTAGTGAAAAGAGACAAAGAAGAAACACAACACCACGAGGACAGTTCTTTCTTTCTTTCAACACATCGGCCGTTTCCCACCGAGGCAGGGTGGCCCAAAAGGAAAAACGAAAATTTCTCCTTTTACATTTAGTAATATATTCAGGAGAAGGGGTTATTAGCCCCTTGCTCCCGACATTTTAGTCGCCTCTTACGATACGCATGGCTTATGGAGGAAGAATTCTGTTACACTTCCCCATGGAGAACGAGGACAGTTGCCTGACATATTAATAAAAGGTGACTCTCCTTCCAAGCAGTAGTATACCCCCTCCTCTCCTCCACCTCCTGCTTCAAGAATGCCATTAGCTCTCCTCTAACAGGTAAGAGGCAGTTAAATTTTTATTTACTGTACAGTATTTCAGTTAAACTTTCTTTTAGCATTCATTTTTACAATTTTATGTACTAGTTCGTACATTTTTAATTGTTTTTTTATTAACACATCGGCCTTCTCCCATCAAGGTAGGGTGGTCCGAAAAAGTAAAACTTTCATCATCATTCACTCCATCATTGTCTTACCAGAGGCACACTTACACTACAGTTATAAAACTGCAACGTTAACACCCTTCCTTCAGAGTGCAGACACTGTACTTCCCATCTCCATTTCCCTGAATCCCTTCATAAATGTTACCTTGCTCACACTCCAACAGCATGTCAAGTCCTAAAAACCATTTGTCTCCATTCACTCCTATCTAATATGCTCACACATGCTTGCTAGAAGTCAAAGCCCCTTGCACACAAAACCTCCTTTACCCCCTCCCTCCAACCTTTCCTATGACGACCCCTACCCTGCCTTCCCTCCACTACAGATTTATACACTCGAAGTCATTCTATTTCGTTCCATCCTCTCTACATGTCTGAACCACCTCAACAATCCCTCCCCAGCCCTCTGGATAATAGTTTTGGTAATCCCACACCTCCTCCTAATCTCCAAACTACGGATCCTCTGCATTATATTCACACCACACATTGCCCTCAGACATGACATCTCCACTGCCTCTAGCCTTCTCCTTGTTGCAACATTCACCACCCATGTTTCACACCCATATAATAATTTTGTTTTTTCGACAAGTCGGTCGTCTCCCACCGAGGCAGGGTGACCCAAAAAGAAAGAAAATCCCCAAAAAGAAAATACATTCATCATCATTCAACACTTTCACCTCACTCATACATAATCACTGTCTTTGCAGAGTCGCTCAGATACGACAGTTTAGAATAGTCCCTCCAAACTGTCACTATCCCAGTCCTCCTTTAAAGTGCAGGCATTGTACTTCCCACTTCCAGGACTCAAGTCCGGCTAAATCTATAATAACCGGTCTAAATTTTTTTTTAGAAGAGCAGGCCTTCGAAGTCGAGTATGATCCGAGTATGGCGAGTTCCCTGACGGTCAGTATCACAGTGACTGGAATGGATTAATTCTATTTACATTATTCTTTATGGGAAAAACTGCTTTGGTTGTCATCCATTTTGGTTGTCAAATCGACATCTGGATTGAATTAAATTCGACAACTGAGGTTCCACTGTATATATGACAGAACATTAGTAATAAGGAACATTTTTACCTGCCTGTTTGTGTAAACTAGTTTTGTAAACAATATAATGATGTAAATATTAGTGTGGTTATTATGTTGCATACAATAAGTGGATATATATATATACGTTATGCATTATATTGGTCTCACATTCCACAAAAGTTACTGAAAAAATACAATACTTATTAGAAAAGCAAAGAAAAATTTACAATAAAATTAAAAAACTAATATGGAGTGCATGGCAGTCGCCAACGTTACAGCCAGCCGGTCATTTACTGTCAACTTCATGCCTCTATGTCTTGGTATGTACATACTGATGGGATTTTTTTTTGTTTTATTACCTCCACAAAAATATACTCTTAATATTTTTTTTTTTTAAATTGTTGGATCCTGAGAGAAATTTTGAGATCAGGAGTCTGGGCCCTGAAAGGGTTAATGGCTCCTGGGCTCATAGTCCCACAAATACCTGCTGATGGTTCCAGGGATCATAGTCCCAGAGTGTTTGTGAAATACCTGTGACTGGTTTTGAGGGTTCTTCTACCCTTGCAGCCTTGCCTGAAGCCAGAATAACTTGCTGACTTTCTGGTCAACCAGGCTGTTGCTGCTAGCAGCCAACAAACCCACATGGTCATCACATCCTGACTGATCATGCATTTGCAAAAAGTACTGGTTAGTTTCTTCTTGAAAACTTCTACCTTC
The DNA here is from genome assembly GCA_009830355.1 of Cherax destructor. NCBI lineage: Eukaryota > Metazoa > Arthropoda > Malacostraca > Decapoda > Parastacidae > Cherax > Cherax destructor. The sequence goes on along the minus strand of WNWK01007294.1, from coordinate 40,828 downwards.
AATTTGGAAATACTGTTTATATCTGCTGGTATCAGAGTGAAGAGTCTTGAGTCATGGATGCTGCAGTGTTCAACAATTGTGCCTATTGTACCCTTGCTTGTCACTGCCTCAATAACTAGCAGGTCAGCCAGGCTGATGATACTTGCAGCTCATAGTCCATTGTATGAAGACAATCCAAATAATCAGGAACAGTTCACAAAAAGTTGTAAAAATTTCTTCAGATGTTAGTAGCCTGTTAATATTTCTTCATATCTGAACAATATTATTATCCATTTATAATAATTCTGTGAGAATCTTCACAGATTATTGATTTACTTTCTTCCAATTTCCATTTTCATATGTGAAGACAATGAAGTGGAATCCTTCCTCTATAAACGTGTGTCATAAAAGGCGACTAAAATGCTAGGAGCAAGGTGCTAGTAATCTCTTCTCCTGTATACATTACTAAATGTAAAACAATTAAACTTCATGAAAGCATTTCTTCTTTTTTTTTTGTCACCCTGCCTTGGTGGTAGACAGCCAGTGTGCTAATTTTTTTTATTGACTTGAGACAATTTGAGAAAGCTGATTAACGGTGGGCTGAAGGCTTGCCAACATGTCGAGGACAACCAGGATAAATGTAATTTGAATATGAAGTACTTTTACTAATATTTGACCATGCTACAATATTTTCATATTATACTTTACAGTTTCCAGATAAAAAATGAACTCTGTAAAAAAATATTTTGAAAAAGAAATGCTGTAAAAAAATTTACTCTCATATAACAACATATTAAATTATTAGAAAACTTAATACAAACACAATACTTAGTAATTAAAAAATTTTCAGTAAATAACTAAATATATTTGATGTCATGACTGTGTTATCAAACATGATGGACACTGAAGTAACTAACCCCTTTCTCTGACAAGAGTTTAGATGATTCTTGAAGAAAGAGTGCTCCCTCATACCAGATGTCAGGGTGGTGAGAGAGACACAAGAGACACTGTTCATAAGCAAACCTCACTCGCTTGGTCACCAGTGTCTGATCGTCGGTACGTAGAGGGTTGTCTTTCTCCCACCTGATGTATCTCTTCCAAATTTCGACCTACAAATTTTAATGATGATTTAACTTTACATATGCACATCACTGATATTGTACCTGCAAATTAAATTACATAGCTCAAAAAATGGTTTCCATTATTTTATAACATATACAAATTTTTCTTGTACAGTCATACCCCACTTTACGTCATTTCAGCTTATGTCAAATTCGCCTTTTCTGTACATCACTTTTCTAGAGCAAATTTCAGTTCAGCGAACATCATTATGTCCGACGTTACGTCACTCAACAACATCACCTACGACATACTAGGACATGAAATAAATTTTTCCTTAAAAATATATTTAAAATACTAAATGAAACTCAAAAATTAACAATAAAAGATAAAAGAAGCTTAAAAAAACAAATTAAAATATACAATAAAACACATTAAAACATAAAAAAATATAAACACATAAAATAAAGTACAGTGGTCCCTCGGTTTTCGTGCATCTCCAAACTCGAACATTTATGTAAGTGTATTTTCGTAAGTGCTGTTGCAAGTGTATTTTTGGGGGTCTGAAACAGACTAACCTACGTGACATTATTTCTTAAGGAAGTAAATTCGTTCGGTAATGGCACTTGAGCAGTATTGTGGAACGAATTTTCGGCGAAAACCGAGGGACCAGTTTTTTTTTTTTTTTTCAACAAGTCGGCCGTCTCCCACCGAGGCAGGGTGACCCAAAAAGAAAGAAAATCCCCAAAAAGAAAATACTTTCATCATCATTCAACACTTTCACCACACTCATACACAATCACTGTCTCCTCAGAGGAGCTCAGATACGACAGCTGAGAAAAGTCCCTCCCAGCTGTCACTATCTCAGACCCCTCCTTTAAAGTGCAGGCATTGTACCACTGTATTTACATCAAAAAAATTGTAAACAAATGTCCGTCCTTACACTGTAATATTAAATTCATATACTACTGTACAGTATAAAGCAAAACTACCTGAATATTTTGGGTTGGTTCCAGAGAGAGAGAACAAGAGGGTAGATAATACCTAGTCAAGTGTTAAACTCAAGAAGAATGAACTACTTTATAGAAGAAAAATATATTTCCCTATACACGTATTTACTTATAAATACAGCCTCTCCTCACACAGCGACGTACTCGTTTACCAACGACTCAGACTTACGACGGGCTCTCTGACAAGATATGATTTTGTTCAAATTTTTAACCCAGGAAGAGTCAGCCAGGAGTGCGTCATCGAGGGTCTGTCTGTATTATTTCCATTGAGGTCATCAATCTTGTCCCCCAGGATGCGACCCACACCAGCCAACTAACACCCAGGTACCTACTTGCTAGGTGAACAGGCCAACAGGTGTAAGGAAAAGCGTCAAAATGTTTCCACCCCACTGGGAATCGAACCCGGACACTCAGCGTGTGAAGCGAGAGCTTTGTCAGCCAGGCAATACAGATAAACAGTACACTACTCTATAAACATTTAAAAATATACCAGAAATTTTATAAATAGTGCAAAGGGGACATTAAAACACTATCAAAGATGGTTGACACAAACCCACTACCATTATAGTATGCTTCTCACTTAGCGACAAATTTGTTTAACGACGTGGTCTTAGGAATGGAACTCCATTGTTGAGTGAGGAGAGGATGTACTGTACAGTACAGAAGGTCCTCGAATAACGTCTTTTCATTCAACATCATTTTGTTATAATATTGATGAGAGAAAAAAAATTTAATGAATACAAATTATTGTAAAATAAAAATTCTTAAAGTATACAATAGTAATCATACAAATGCACAACAATAAACAATGGGATACAAAAGCACTCAGTGAGCCCACCATATTTGTTAATGTTTGTTTTTGAACTGCCTGGTGATAGCTGGTGCTTCTTACAATTTTTGCTTTGCAAACATTCATTCCTTGATTTAACCCTGTTGCAATGAGTGCTAAAGGTGCAATGTGCACCCCTGATGTCTGTGGCCACAAAAAAACAGAGAAAAAGTGTAGCCTATGGTAAAATTGGTTTCGTTATATGTTATTTTGCTTAAAGTCTCAGTTTCCAAGAACCTATCGACGACATTAAGTGAAGACTTACTGTACTATAAAATTGATTTAATAAACATGATTAGTTGTCCATATCTTTACATATCACGCAAGTGATGAAATGTCACTGCTAATGGATGGGTGGGAGATCAGTGGTCTCAACCACCGCCACCTGAGTTACTCACCTGTTTAGTTTCTTCTGGCAGAGCAGACGGTGGTATACTTGGCAAGTGACGGTTTAAGCCTCGCGTCTCAGCCTCCAGCTCCTTTCCAACTCTCCTGGCATTCATGTAGTCTCGTCCCCTCTCTATGTTCATTTTCTCCGCAATGATTGGATTGATATTTTTTTCAAATTCAAGATAGTCTCTCCACAACTGCTCAATATTAGCCATTGGTGTAACAATTCCACGCTGGTATACCTGTTTCAAAATTTGAAGTTATCATTCCTATAAAGAAATTGCAAAAATTAATTTAAAGGCATCAACTATAACTTTTATTATCTTCAATACACTTACAATGAGTTTCACAAACAAGTGAGCCATATACCATACTTACTAATAATTTTCTATACAAACAAATTATAGGATACCATTATATTATTATTTTACGTTAATAAAACAACAACAACAGCTTAAGTTTTTGTGTGATGATGGATTTAACACTTTGAGGGTCCAAGCTGTAGATCTAAGCCTTGTCCACAGGGTCCAAGAATTTAAAAAAAAAAAATTTGTTATTTTTTCTTACGAAATGGTAGAGAATCTTTTTCTGGAGATAAAACAAAAAGTAGAAAATTTGATGGAAAATTGACGAAATTACACTATCGCGAACTTTACTGCATCAGCGATATTTATCCATTGATGATTTTGCCCACTTTGACTCCTATTTATGCCAATTATATTATTCCAGTTAACCAAATTCTTGCGACTAAAATGCCAGGAGCAAGGGGCTAGTAACCCCTTCTCCTGTATATATTACTAAATGTAAAAGAGGAAACTTTCGTTTTTCATTTTGGGCCACCCCGCTTCGGTGGGAAACGGCCGACGTGTTGAAAGAAAGAAGAAGAAAGAACCAAATTCTTAGCTATTTTGCTAGTATTACTTCTATTTTATCAATTGAGCACAAGAAACTGCCCAATCAACTACAGTCATCCCTTGGTTTTCGATTTTAATCCGTTCCAGATGCATCAGCTAAAACCAAAATCGGCGAAAACCAATAGTATTTTCCCCATAAGAAATAATGGAAATTCAATTAATCCATTCCAGAAACCCAGAACTTTGGAAAAAAAAATTGGGGATGGGGGGGGGGGGCTTTAAAGATAGATTTACATGCACAAATGAATGAACTGAATGTGGCACTTACCTTTATTGAAGACTGATGTTGCTGGATGGAAGAGAGGGAGGAGGGGAGAGAGAAGAGACCCTAATTTTTGGAAGGGGAATCCCCCTCCATAAGGACTCTAGGTACCAAGTCCTCATCTGGGGTCACTTCCCTTCTTTGTCTTTTAATCCCACTAGGACCAGCTTGAGAGTCACTGCACACCTGTGGCACTAAATATCTGTCCAGAGAGCTCTGTGTCTGGCATCTCTTTAAAATGTCCCTAAAATGTGATAAAAGATTGTCATTGTACATGTTGCCTAGACGGATTGCAACATCTTTGTCAGGGTGATGTTCCTCCACAAATGAATGCACCCTACTCCACATTGCACAAATCTCCTTAATCTCTGAAGAAGGCACCTTACATCTCTCTTCCTCCACTGAAGCAATTTCCTGAGTTGTGGTTTGATGGTGTTGCAGCTCAAGCTCTTGCAGCTCTTCAGTGGTTAGATCTTCATTGTGGTCCTCCACCAACTCTTCCACATCCTGGCTACTCACATCCAACCCCATGCAATTCCCCAATGCCACAATACTTTCCACAACTTCCATAGGGTCCTCAGGGCCAGCCCCAAACCCTTCAAAATCCCTCTCTGGGACACAGTCTGGCCACAACTTTCTCCAAGCAGAGTTCAAAGTCCTGGAAGTCACTCCCTGCCAAGCTTTATCTATAAGGCCTATGCAATGGAAGATACTGAAGTGATCCTTCCAGAACTCTCTTAGGGTCAATTCAGAGTCATTGGTCGTATTAAAGCACCTTTCAAACATTGCTTTGGTGTACAGTTTTTTGAAGTTTGCAATGACCTGCTGGTCCATGGGCTGGATGAGAGGAGTGGTGTTAGCAGGCAAGAACTTCACTGTTACAAATGTGAAAGCCTTAGACATTTGGTCTTCCAAGTCTTTAGGATGACCAGAAGTATTGTCCATTACCAGGAGGCACTTAAGTGGCAATTTATTCTACAATAGATATTTCTTCACACTGGGGCCAAACACTTGATTAAACCATTCCAGGAAAATTTCCCTAGTGACCCATGCCTTAGCATTAGACTTCCAAAACACACACAATTTACTCTTGTCAACACTGTATTTCTTGAACACTCTGGGAGTTTCTGAGTGATACACCAGTAAAGGCTTCACTTTGAAATCCCCACTAGCGTTACCACACAACATAGGCTTGTGTCCTCACATTGCCTTTTCCTCCTGCGTGATGTAGGTCCTCCTTGGCATTTTCTTCCAAAAGAGGCCTGTTTTGTCACAAACACTTGTTGGGGTTTAAATTCTTCTGCCTCTACATATTTTTTAAAGTCACGCACAAATTTTTCAGCCCCATGTTTATCTGAACTGGCAACCTCACCATGCCTTACAACACTGTGTATACCACTTCGCTTCTTGAAGTTTTCGAACCAGCCTTTGCTGGCCTTAAATTCATCAACATCAGCACTGGTTTCAGTCATTTTCTTGACAAGATCGGCATGCAAATGCCTTGCTTTTTCACATATGATGGATTGCACAACACTATCACCTGCTAGCAGTTTTTGGTTTATCCACAACAACAATTTCTCCGTATTTTCAATTGTTTGTGATCTCTGTTTCGTTATCATATTCACCCCTTTTGCAACATTAGCTTCCGTGATTTCTTTTCTCTTTGCCACAATGGAACTGATGGTTGATGGGTTTTTCTTGTATATCCTGGCGAGCTCGGCAATATGTACACCACTATCATATTTTTCTATTATTTCTTTCTTCAGTTCTATTGTGTTCCTCACTTTCTTTACCAAAGAACTGGCACTAGGAGCTTTCTTTGGGCCCATGGCAGCTTATTTAGTAGTCACATACAATAATCAAGGGCCAAAAACAATGAATTGTTAATAAATGTTTTGTATGAACTCCTGGGGTGAGGTTCACTCAAGCATAAACAATGCTAGACTGCGTGACAATGTGCATGGGTGGCGGTCTATGGCCTTTGTATGTGCGCGGCACTGGTGGACAGGTTCCATACCATCGGCAAAAACTGAGACAATCGGCAAAAACTGAGACAATCGGCGAAAACTGAGACAATCGGCGAAAACCGAGACAATTTTTCCACGAAAAAAGTGAGCGAAAACCAAAATCGGCGAAAACTGGGACAATCGAAAACCAAGGGATGACTGTATTTCAACTACTCAATAAAGTGATTAAATTGGTAATTTGGCCAATTTCACACAAAGTTCAAAATAGGGTCCAGAATAAACAATGCAGGCAATTCTGGCATTAAAATAACATTTCCTCTGTTATTAGTTATATTTCCAGGCTTTACAGATGAATTCCATTTTTATTTTTTATTTACATAAAGAATTTTTATTCACACCAAAAAATAGAAGATTTACTGTTATGCAATATTGTAATAATTGTATAAATAATATCAGCGCATTCGTGAATATATATTAGACCCATCAGTTGACATGTATTGGACGCGTGATGTCATTTGTTTACTCTTGAACATCGGCAAAAATCAAACATTTCTGCTACTTTGAGCTCAATTTCAAGCTATTTTCAGTACTAAAACCAATCAAAATCATCTTTATTTCTGTAATATATCTACCATTCTATCAAATGAGACCAAGAAACCGAAAATACAACTGTAAAAACCATACAAAAATACACCACAAACTCGGTGTTTTAATCCAAAAATACGGTGGCAGTTTTTTTCTCTCATTATGCACTGTGTGCTGCAGGATTTGTTTTATATGGTGCACACTTACCACAGATCCATTCTCTCATATCTAGGCCCAAATTTACCGCTCACAGCTTATCTGAGTGAGCTGAGCTTATGGCATAGAACTACAGATTGGACCCTCAAAGGGTTAAAATGGAGGGCAAGTGTAATATAGGAGAGGCCTGAGGTTGTAAGTACTCAAGAGGAAAAGTTGCTAAAGCAGCTGGAATGCCTACAGTATTTATTTTGGACTGTTTGTAAATTTGATTTTTTTTTAATTGTGTAAAATTGGCCAAATTACCAAATTCTGTGCATGTTGCAGGGTAGTTCTGATAGTTAAATGAGTAATTTCCTGTGCTCAGTCAATAAAATGGAAGGGATACTAGCAAAATAGGTAGAAATTGGGATGAACTAAGCACTGAAATTGGCTTAAAATAGAACTCAAATTGGGCAAAATCACCAATGTGTAAATTGCGCCCAGACTACCAATTTTGTGCATGCATAATTCCATAAATATCCATCAAATTTTGCATTTTTGGTCTCATAATCTAAAGAAAAAGATCTCCACCCTTTTAGAAGATAAAAGTATATTTTATTTTTGGAAGATTATGACACTTCTCATTTTGGGGGTCATAACAGTGAAAGGGAAAAATCAATATTTTACTGTAGAGTACCAACATTAAGTAAACACTACAAGCATGTGAATGCCTATGTACATATACACTTTTTTTTTTTTTTTCAACAAGTCGGCCGTCTCCCACCGAGGCAGGGTGACCCAAAAAGAAAGAAAATCCCCAAAAAGAAAATACTTTCATCATCATTCAACACTTTCACCACACTCATACATAATCACTGTCTTTGCAGAGGAGCTCAGATACGACAGCTGAGTAAAGTCCCTCACACATTCATCCTAATTTTATTCTGAATTTCTTAATAGTTTCTACCACTGTTAGTGCTTCCTTTGAAATTCCATTTAGAAGTGAATTAGAATCTTTCTGTTAGCAATGCACCTCAGAGGATACAACAAAGATGCCAGAAGCAAGCAACTACCAGTAGTAACTCCTCCTCCTCCTGTACCACTTACTAAAAAGACAAAGAAGGAAACAAACATTCATAAAGGTTAAAAAACTGTCTTCTTTAAAAATTCTAGAACTGGATCCACACAAAAATTTTCCCTTAAAATACCACCCCTGACCTGCCGGGTCCAGTGCCTCAGAGATTAAAACAAAAAACAACATTTATACACACAGCAGTGAACCTAGTGTTGTGTGCCAGTCATCAGTAAATTGGCTGCACACTCACTAGAATATATTTTTTCCACAAAGGTAGACAGGTGGAATGGAAGAGACAAGGTGGCAAATGTAACTACCACTGAATTATCTATGAAATTATAAAACACACTGCACATCATGAGCATAGTCCTGTTCCTCCACCTTCAAATGAGTAATTAAAGAAACGGGAAGGATTACCTGATGCAAGTGGTTATAGGTGAAGAATGTATGTCCAATAAGCTGGTTGCAGGCACTGTCTTAACAAGATCTGCGTGCAACTTCCTTGCATTTTCACAAATTATCGCCATGGAAATACTATCACCCGCTCTCTGTTTTTCATTGATCCACACCAACAACAACTTCTCAACCTCATCCACTGTTTTCGATCTATTTTTCGTTAACATATCAACCCCTTTTGCAACATTAGCTTCCTTGATCTCATTTCTCTTTGCGAGGATAGAGCTGATAGTAGATGGGGTTTTCTTGTACATCCTGGCAAGATCACTCAGACGTATGCCACTCATATTTTTCTATAATCTCTTTCTTCAGTTCGATGGTGTTCCTCACTTTCTTTACCACGGGGGTGCCACTAGGAAGCTTCTTTGGACCCATGGTGACTTATTTCACAGTGACAATCACTAAACCACCAAAAAAGACACCAAATGTATTGTGAATGTTTGAAAGAGCGCGCTGGGTAATGTTCTCTCAATGGTAAACAACGCTTCACTGGCGGGCGTCTTGCGCAGGCGCGGAGCAGGCGGACAGGTCTAATACTTTACGAAACACGAGCCAGTTTACGATACACGAAATCGAAAAAAGCTTACGAAAGACGATTTTTACGAAATATGAGCCTTACGAAACTCTGGGGTCCACTGTACTTGTCATCGTGAAACCAATCAAAATTATCTCTATGTCTGTAATATATATTCCATTCTATCAAATGAGACCAAGAAAACGAGAATACAACCATAAATACCATACAAAAATAGACTGCAAAGTCTCTGTTTTAAACCAAAAACACGGTCGGATTTTTTTTTTTTCCTCATTACGCACTGTGTGGTGCAGGATCTTTTTATACTGCGCACACTGACCGCACAAACCCATTCTCTCACATCTAGGCCTATCAGCCTGTTTCCGCTTGATTTGAGGGCGCTAGAATTTAGGCGTACTAGTATGTCAAAAACCTTGGTGCGTAAGCCGTACTAGTACGGCCAAAACCCTGAAAGGGTTAACATTACCAACTTGGGTTTGACCTCTTAAGAGTGGATGAAGAATCAAAACATTGTCTAAAGTTTCATCTACAAATTATGAGTTAGTTGTAAGCTGCATATTTATATGACCACTGACCTTCCTGACTGCCATAATCTTTTGGTTCTCAGCATATGAGCCAACTACTTCCACATTCTTCAAAAGGTTGGCATAATCATTCCACAGTGTATAAGAATTGTAGTCCATTCCAATCTTGTCGATGGCAAATTCATAAGCTTGTGACAACTTCTCTCTGAAACAACACAAATATCAATTAATAACGAACCAGAATTGATGAGGGGAAAAAAGGTGGATGATGCACTGAAGCATCTGTAGAGACAAAGAAAGTTATCCATGGAGGAAGAAAAGGGAAAATGTATGAGAGTATAGTGGTACCAACACTCTTATATGGGTGTGAAGCATGGGTGGTGAATGTTGCAGCAAGGAGAAGGCTGGAGGCAGTGGAGATGTCAAGTCTGAGGACAATGTGTGGTGTGAATATTATGCAAAAAATTCAGTTGGGAGATTAGGAGATGCAGAGTTACTAAAAGTATTATCCAGAGGGTTGAAGAGAAGTTATTAAGGTGGTCTGAATATTTAGAGAGAATGAGGAAAAATAGGATGCCTTGGAGGGTATATAAATCTGTAGTGGAGGGAGGACGGAGTAGGGATTGCCCTAGGAAAGGTTAACCCTTAACCCTTTGACTGTCGCAACCCTCAATCCTGAGTGCTCTCCTGTTGTCGCAAAATTTAAAAAAAAAAAAATTATTTTTTCTTATGAAATGATAAAGAATCGTTTCCCGATGGTAAAGACACCAAAAGTTTGAAATTTGATTGAAAACTCACGGAATTACACTCCCACAAAGTTAGTGATCTCGGCAATATATACGCATCGGCAATTTTGCCGACTTTGAGCCCTTTTTTCGGTAAATTCCATTGTTCCAGTTGACCAAACTCATAGATATTTCTTTAGAACTCCCTTTGTTCTATCAATCGAGTACAAGAAACCACCAATTTATCGATTTCAACTACCCAATAAAGTGATCAGAAATTGGCAATTTAGCCAATTTCATGCAAAATAAAAAAGTTGTCAATTTCAAAATAAGGTCCAGAATAAACAATGCAGACATTCCTGGCACTAAAATAAGATGTTATCTGTTCATTAGTCACATCTTTAGGCCCCTCTTATATTACTTTTGCTTTCTATTTTGATTTTTTATTCACATAAAAAATAGAAGATTTACCGTTATGCAGACTATTGCATTATTGTAAAAATAGTATAAATAATATCAGTGCACTTATGAAAGAATATTAGACTCACTAATTGATGTGTATTGGACGCATGGCATGATTTGTTTACTCTTGAACATTTGCAAAAATCGAACATTTCTCCAACTTTGAGCTCAATTTCAAGGTCGTTCTCATCATAAAACTAATCAAAATCATCTATATTTCTGTAGTATGTTGTCCATGTTATCAAATGAGACCATAAAAAAGATAATACAACCATAAATACTATACGAAAATACACCTCAAAGTCGGCGTTTTAATCCAAAAAAATGGTCGGAGTTTTTTTTCTCTCATTATGTACTGCGTGCTGCAGGATTTTTTTTATACTGCACACACTGACCACACAGACCCATTCTCTCATATGTGGGCCTACCAGCATTCTCCCGTTTGATTTGAAGCCGCTAGAATTTAGGCGTATTGATACGTCCGAAACAGTGGCTCGTAAGACGTATATATACGACCGAAACAGTCAAAGGGTTAAACTGTCCACACGTAGATCTACGTTCACTCGCGTACTGCTCCGAACGTAGATCTACGTTTTATTTTTCATTCCTTCAAATTTAGTGCGATAGGCCTGAGTCTCCTAGACATGAGAGAATGGGTCTGTGCCCTCAGTGTGCGCAGTATTAAAAAAATCCTGGACCACTTAGTACCTTGTGGGAGCACCAGTTCAATTGAGCGCCAGCTAGAGCAAATAGTGTGGCAAACACCAGGTTAGATAAATACATGAGTAGGTGTGGGTGGGTGTGAGTTGGACCTGACTAGCTTGTGCTACTAGGTCTGATGCCATGCTCCTTCCTTCAGAGGATGTGACCTGACTAGGTGGGTTATTGGTCTAAGCCAGGGGGTGACATGGACCTGCCTTGCATGGGCCAGTAGGCCTTCTGCAGTGTTCCTTCTTTTTTATGTTCTTATGTATTCGGCAGGCTGGCTGGCTTTGGCTGTCTCTGGCTGTCTATATCTGTCTATATCTCTGTCTATATCTATCTGTCCTATATCTCTATCTGTCTATATCTGTCTATCTATATACAGTGGTACCTCGACTTACGATGGTCCCCAAACTCACCCTTGTATGTAAGTTTATTTTTTTAAATGCTTTTGTAAGTGTAATTTTGGGGGTCTAAAAGGACTAGTCTATTTTACAACATTTCTTAAGGAGATAAATTCGTTTGGTAATGACACTTGAACAGCATTCTGGAATGAAAAAATATCGTAAGTCGAGGTACCACTGTATATCTGTAATATCTCTCTCTCTCTGTCTCTCTCTCACATGTACACATAAGTACAATTATTATACATAGTGTAAATTACCTAGGATAACCCAAAAATTCCAGGCAAAGTGCTATACAATGCTTGTAGATATAAGACATAATAAGCATGACTGGCAAGTAATACGCATTGTCACTTCTGCATCGTGTATAATACCTGTTGGTTTATGAGCCGCACTCTGAGACTGAGACAAGCAGATGGAAAGACACACACACAGGCAGACGGAAAGACAGATAAGCAGAGCTAGACAGACAGACAGACACAGACAGATGGACAGATAGATAGACAGACAGACAGTGAAAACAAAGCGAGGGTTCCCTGCGCACATTCATTCATTCATCAATGTCATTGGGCTGTCAGTGTTATCTGACACTTGTCATAACACCATTCTTCATTGAGTTTTATATTATACTCCAGGCACACATAGGCAGGCAAACAGAAAGACAGATAAGCAGAGCTAGACAGATAGACAGACAGACAGATACAGACAGATAGATAGACAGATAGATATAGACAGACAGATAGATAGATACAGATAGACAGATACAGACAGTGAAAACAAAGCGAGGGTTCCCTGCACACATTCATTCATCAATGCCACTGCCTTATCAGTAGTTATCTGACAATTGTCATAACACCATTCTTCAAGGAGTTTCATATATACTCCAGGATGTCTAAAACATTGCTGGGACCTATAAATACTTTGTATATATTTATAGACAATAATAAATGACCAAGGCAGGTGAAAATGTTCACTTGTTGGTATGATTGTGACTATTTGAGTACTATTTCAGTACCTAATACATGCATTAGTGTTAGAACAAAGATTGGCTATGAAATCACAAGAACTATTATAAATTGTAATTATCAGAACATAAAAATGATGTAAATTAAAATAAAAACTAGAAAAAAAAGTATATCAGCAATACTTCTGCAAGTGGCAGGACTTGATGTTGCTGTCAGGTGAGCATCAAGCACCAACTTGTCGGGCTTATATCTCGGTAAGTACTGGCCCTAAAAAAAAATTTTTTAGCCTATCCTGTTTATAAAAATGTGCTCTTCATTTAAAAAAAAAATCGGAGCAGTAAGCGAGTGAACATAGATCTACGTGTGGACACTTTAAGGGAGGGGTAAAGGTTTAGTTTGAGAGTGGCTTGGACATCCAACAAGCATGTATGAGGGTGTTAGATAGTAGATAGAAGTGGTTCTTTAAGACTAGACATGCTGTTAAAGAGTGAGCAAGGTAACAGCTATGAAGGAATTCAGGTAAACCTGTTAGCTGGACTTGAGTCTTAGAGGTGAAAGTACAATGCCTGCACTCTGAAGGAGAGCTGGGAATATTGCAGTTGGAAGGAACATATGAGTTGTAATGTCAACGCACTTCTAGCAAGTGGTGATGGAGTGAGAGATGGTGAAAGAGTTTCTTCTTTTTTGGGCCACCCTTCCTCAGTAGGAGATGGCTGGTGTGTTAAAAAAATAAATCAGAAGTCCTGTGAAGTATGTATTAACCCTTTGGGGGTCGACAGGCCTTCTCAGGAAAGTGTTACTGGGGTCGAAAATTTTTTGGAAAAAAAAAATTATTTTTTTCTTATGAAATGATAGAGAATCTTTTTCCGAACATAAAGCCACCAAAATTATGAAATTTGATCTAAAACTAACGAAATTATGCTTTCGCGAAGTTATCGGTATCTATGACACTGACGCATCGGCGATTTCACCCACTTCGAGCCCTATTTTCAACAAATTCCAATGTTTCAGTCTCCTAAAATTATAGCTATTTCGCTAGAACTCCATTTCTTCTATCAAATGAGTAGAAGAAACTGCCTATTTACCAATTTCATCTACCCAAAATAGTGGTCAGAAAATGGCAATTTTCCAATTTCACACAAATTTCAAACGATGCCAATTTCAAAATAGGGTCCAGAGTAAACAAGGCAGACATTCCTGGCACTGAAATAACATGTTCTCTGTTCATTAGCCACGTCTCCAGGCCCCTGTTCCATTACTTTTGCTTTCCATTTTGAATTTTTATTCTCACAAAAATAGAAGATTTACTGTTATGTATACAACTGCATCATTGTAAAAACGGTATAAATAATATCAGAGCACTTGTGCATGAATATAAGACTCGCCAGTTGATGTGTATTGGACGCATGGTGTGATTTGTTTACTCTTGAACATCGTCAAAAATCGAACATTTTCGCTACTTTGAGCTCAATTTCAAGGTACAGTGGTACCCCGGTTTACGATGGTCCCCAAACTCACCCTTTTATGTAAGTTTATTTTTTTAAATGCTTTTGTAAGTGTAATTTTGGGGGTCTAAAAGGACTAGTCTATTTTACAACATTTCTTAAGGAGATAAATTCGTTTGGTAATGGCACTTGAACAGCATTCTGGAATGAAAAAATATCGTAAACCGGGGTACCACTGTACTTGTCATTGTCATACCAATCAAAATCATCTCTATTTCTGTAATACATCTTCCATTCTATCAAATGAGACCAAGAAAACGAGAATACATCAATAAATACCATACGAAAATCGACTGAAAAGTCGCTGTTTTAATCGAAAAAAACGGTCAGAGTTTTTTTTCTCTCATTATGCAGTGTGTTCTGCAGGATTTTTTTTATACTGCGCACACTGACCACACAGACCCATTCTTTCATATGTATGCCTACCAGACGTTTTCTGCTTAAATTGAGGCCCCTAGAATTTGGGCGTACTAGTACGGCACCAACCCCTGCTCGTAAAATGTACTAGTACGGCACCGACCCCGAAAGGGTTAATAATTAAATACCACTGCTAGCTGAGAAGGTAGTGTGGTAGTGAGAGAGGGTGATGAGAGTTGAGGTGAGAGTGAAAGCTGAATTTAGTGGCTGGGGTGTAAGTAGGGGACATGGGCAGGCATACATGGAAGTGGGCAGAAGTGGGGGAAAGGTGGGGGGTTACAGGGGAAGAATCATTCTCCGGCAAGTGCTTCAAGAAGCAATTATTATTATTATTATAAGAACATAAGAAAGAAGGAACTCTGCAGCAGGCCTACTGGCCCATGCAAGGCAGGTCCAATTCTCCCACCAGCTTAAGCCAATGCCTTAATCTAGTCAGGTCAGGTCACATTCACTTAAGGAAGGAGCACGGCATCTGACCTAGTAGCACAAGCTAGTCGGGTCCAACTCACACCCACCCACACCTACTCATATATTTATCTTACCTATTTTTAAAACTACATAATGACTTAGCTTCTATGACAGTACTCGGGAGTTTTGTTCCACTCATCCACAACTCTATTACCAAACCAGTGTCTTCCTATATCCTTCCTGAATCCGAATTTTTTCAACTTAAAGCCATTGCTGCGAGTCCTGTCTAGGCTAAATATTTTTAGCACGCTATTTACATTTTTTTTTTTTTCCAACAAGTCAGCCGTCTCCCACCAAGGCAGAGTGACCCAAAAAGAAAGAAAATCCCCAAAAAGAAAATACTTTCATCATCATTCAACACTTTCACCACACTCATACATAATCAGTCTTTGCAGAGGAGCTCAGATACGACAGCTGAGAATTGTCCCTCCCAGCTGTCACTATCCCAGACCCCTCCTTTAAAGTGCAGGCATTGTACTTCCCATTTCCAGGACTCAAGTCCAACTAAATCAATTAACTGGTTTCCCTGAATCCCTTCACAAAATGTTACCCTGCTCACACTCCAACAGATCGTCATGTCCCAAAAACCATTCGTCTCCATTCACTCCTATCTAACACGCTCACACACGCTATTTACATCTCCTTTATTAATTCCTGTTTTCTATTTATACACCTCAATCATATACCCCTTAATTCTACACCTTTCTAGAGAGTGCAGATTCAGGGCCCTCAGTCTATCCTCATAGAGAAGATTTCTGATACATGGGATCAACTTTGCCATCCTCCTCCCTACGTTTTCCAGTGCATTTATATCCATTCTGTAATACGGTGACCAGAACTGTGCAGCATAATCTAAATGAGGCCTAACCAAAGATATATAGAGTTGAAGAACAACCTGAGGACTTCTATTATTTATACTTCTTGATATGAAGCCAAGGAAGCAGGGTTGCTTCTTATGACACTCTTGGCTTACAGAGGAGGGATTCTTCTCCACTTCCCCATGGAGCCAAGTAAAATACAGTGGTACCTCGGTTTTCGTTGATAATTCATTCCAGAATGCTGTTCGAGCGCCGTTACCGAACGAATTTGTTCCCATAAGGACAAATGTAAATTAGATAAGTCTGTTTCAGACCCCCAAACATGCACTTACAATAATACACTTACATAATTGTTCGAGTTGGGAGCTGTACGAAAACCGAGGTACCACTGTACTTTATATAATTAAGAGCACAATAGTAATTGTAAAACAACCAAGATGACTGGTAATATAGTTAATAATAATAATAATTTTATTTCAGCATGATACATGTTTGTACAAAGAAGTGTAATAATTGGGTGAACATGCCAAAAGCCCCTTTATATCAAGAGACCAAACAAAACGTTACTCATCAAACCTAAACAGCTTGATAAGGTCAAAAATATTGTATTATGAGAACAGATTACATAACTTAAAAGGTGATATAAAAAAGACTTGGAAAACCCTATCTGAAATTCTAGGAACTAAAAAGATATCCACTAACAGAACAATCAAACTAACAAAACCTGACGAACCCCTACTCCCACCTACTGAAACAGCAAACAAACTCAATGAGTTCTTCTCCACCATAGGAAAAAAGCTGGCAAGCAAAATCCCAAGTTCAAACACTCCACCTAACGACTACTCACTGGCACCTACCCGAATACACTATTCTTACCTCCGACCAACCCAACAGAAGTCTCACTTGTAATCAACACATTAAAAAACAAGGCAGGAGATCTAAATAACTTACCACCTTTTATATACAAAAAAGCTTCTCAAGTTCTCTCACCAATTATTGCAACACTCTTTAACAAATCCATCGAATCCTCCACCTTCCCATCAATACTCAAAATAGCGAGGGTTACCCCCATACATAAAGGAGGAGGTCAAACAGACCTGAATAACTATAGGCCAATATCTAACTTACCCCTTCTCTCCAAAATCTTTGAAAAATTAATTCATAGGCAGATCTATTCCTACCTCATCTCCCACAATGTACTCAACCACTGGATTCAGGCCTAATAAAAACACAAATGATGCTATTATACACATGCTAGAAATAATATACACCGCTCTCGAGAAAAAAGAAATCCCATTGGGAATCTTCATTGATTTACGTAAAGCTTTTGATACAGTTGACCATGATCTGTTACACGTAAAATTATCACACTATGGTATAAGAGGGCACTCCCTCAACTACCTAAAATCATACCTTAGCAACAGAAGTCAATATGTGTACACAAATGGAGCTAGCTCTTCCACACAAACTATTAACAGTTGGTGTCCCACAGGGAAGTGTTCTTGGCCCACTTCTCTTTCTCATTTACATAAACAACCTACCAAATGCATCTCAACTGCTCAAACCCATACTATTTGCAGATGACACTACATACATCTTCTCTCACCCAAGCCCAGACATTCTAGCCAACACTGTAAATGCTGAATTGCAGAAAATATCTACCTGGATGGTCCCTCGGTTTTCGCCAAAAATTCGTTCCAGAATGCTGCTCAAGTGCCATTACCGAACGAATTTACTTCCTTAAGAAATAATGTCACGTAGGTTAGTCTATTTCAGACCCCCAAAAATACACTTGCAATAGCACTTACGAAAATACACTTATATAAATGTTCGAGTTTGGAGATGCACGAAAACCGAGGGACCACTGTACTATCCAAGATACGGTACTATGTTCCACAACCAGCTCTCCTTACCCTGTATTACTCACTCATTTACCCCTACCTCACCTATGGAATCTGCGCATGGGGCTCAACAACAATAACTCATCTCAGACCATTAATAACACAACAAAAGGCTGCAGTCAGAATGATAACAAATTCCCACTCCAGACAACATACTCCAACAATATTCAAAAATCTAAACTTACTCACCATACAAGACATCCATACTTTTTACTGTGCCTATTAAATACATAGAACACTAAACTCAAATATTAACCCACCACTCAAACTTCTCCTTACCAACCTTAACAGGACACATGACCATAACACAAGGCACAGATCACTCTTCGATGTTCCCCGTGTCCATCTAACACTATGCAAAAACTCAATGCACATTAAATACACAATTATACTTATTTTGGAAATTGTCTACTATAATTTTTACCATTTAGTCTATTAATTAATTAATTTTAAGAATGCCCACAATGTTCTGCATATTAGGGGCTTTTGGCATGTACACCCCATTTATATCCAGAACTATGTACATCTTTGTATCATGTCACAATAAAAATTATTATTATTATTATTATTATTATTATATGCAGAGCATTTCGGGCAAACTTAAGACTAACTTAAGATTAATAAGGCAATAAAAATGTTGTAATTGTAAATATGGTCATTTGGTGAGTTACAATGAATACTACAAGAAAATTTAATATTCTATTAGTTCACTCTATATGCTTTAATAAGTTAGGTAGCGAAGAATTACAGTTTTGATATAGTATATAAAAAATACAGTATTACAACTTAGCACAATTTTAAGTTTGAAGTAATGATTAAATAGTTGAGCAATCATCAAACACAATTTACAATAATGAAATTGTTTCAATTTTAAGTTTGAAGTAAATGATCAAATAGTTGAGCAGTCATAAATTATTTAGGAGTTTTTTGAGTTTGTATGTAACATGTCTATGATATACATATATGAACGATATTTGAGAGAAGAGTACAAACAATGTTAGTTGCATACCTGTAAGTTGGCAGACTGGACTTGGTCTCCTTAACGTATGTGACATAAAGACGCCATAAATCAATGTTCAGAACTTTCGTCAGACATCGTTGAAAAAGCTGAAAATATTAAATAGAAATTAGAGAGATTCTAATAATAACTATAGTACGTACTGAGATTAGCATATGTCAGTGCATAATATATTTCTAGGGTATAATGAATACAATATATCCCACTCAGTGACAAGAAATGAAATAAACATATTAAAGACATTTATATATATATATAGAGAAAACAATTTATAGAACGATACCTGTTCCATCAAATTCATACTAGAATTTCAAGTAAAGAACATTTCAGGAAAATACATTGGACCCCTGGTTTTCGTGATTTTTTCGTTCCAGAATACTGTTCAAGTGCCGTTACCAAACGAATTTATTCCCATAACGAATAATGTAAATTAGACTAGTCCTTTTAGACCCCCAAAAATACACTTACAAAAGCACTTACAAAAATACACTTACATAATTGTTTGAGTTTGGAGCATCACGAACAACGGGGGTCCACTGTATATAAATAATTAAGAAACAGTAGAATACACTTACATGTGTAATAAGATGCAGCAATGAGCACCAGGATGAATCATATACTGGTATGTCTTACTTCACTCTGGGCAAAATACCTCAAAATTACACAAAAATATCCACACTTAACCTACAACTTAGAGATGAAACTTTAGGCAACATTTCAGTTTCTTGTGGAGCATCAAGTGTTGAGCCCAGGATGGGCTGAAGTGTAATCTAAAGTCTCAACCCAATATTGAGGCTTAGTTGTAAATTGTTACTGCTATGGTACTTACTTTTTTTTTCCACAGGAGGATACCCATTACATATTATGCAACTTCGCTTCCTAGCCATTCATCAAGGTCCATCTCTTTCATCTTTACTCCTACCTGCTATTCTTCCCTTCCCTTCTACTGTTTATCAGATCATTCCTACACAGAAGTAAGATTCAAGCTAGATTTGCCTGACATTAACATCAATTAATTAACAGTTATGTCAACTATATTGTAATGTGCACCACATGTGCACTCGGCACATGCACACATGAATGTACACATACAACATGTAAACATACACAAGATCTAGTGTAAGATCTAATTATGCTTTTGTATACGCTCTTTCCCTCTCAAGCACATGCATGCTATTATGCTCCCTCTTTTGCTAATACTTGTTAACCCCTCTCATTTGCATTCACTTGTGCTCTCACTCTCTCTTGTATTATTCTTTTTTTTTTTGCCTATGTTCTCTTTGCTACCCTTAAAACAAATGCATGCTCTCCTACTCATTTGCATGTATTCTCCCTATTACTTGTGTCTTCTGGTTCCTCACTTGTAGGCATGTGTGTATCTTCTCGCCCTTTACTCATTCTCATTCACTCATGCATATTTTTTCTCTCTCCCTCTTACTTGCTCATGTATATTTTTCTGCCTCTCACTTGTGTGTTTTCTTCCTTCCCTCTCCCATCTTTCACTTAGGTGTATGTTCTTCCTTGCCTCTCATCACACAGGTACTCACCTGGTTGTTTGCAAGAGTAAGTTCTTACCTGAGGTCCTCTCATTTAATTATTATTGACTGGCTTTACCAATTCTTGGCCTCCAAGGCCTAATTATACAGTACCTACTTTTAGAAATCTATCCAATATGCTGCTTGCCTTTACCAAGTCTTCATGTAGTTTATTCCACTTACTCACTATCCTGTGACTCAGAAAGTATTTCCTTATGTCCCTGTGACTCATCTGCATCTTTAGCTACTGTACAATGTTCCCCGGATCCCTATCCACTCCTTCACAGTTGATGGATACATCTGGTGATGTTCTTGGTTATGCTTACCCCCAGATCTTTCTCTTTGAACAGTGCCTTTCTTCTCTCTGGCTTTCTCCTTGTACAGTGACCTCCTCCTCTCTGGCTTTCTCCTTGAACAGTGCCTTTCTACTTTCTAGCTTTCTCCTTATACAGTGACCTTCTTCTCTCAGTCTTCCTCCTTGTATACAGGCACTCCTCACTTAACGACCAAGTTCCATTTCTACAACTAGGTCATCAGAATTATCAGCAGGGTTATCAGGAGCTGTAGAGGACTTGGGTAAGGGAGATGATGGCAAGGAAATGGAAGGACTTGTAGGGGTAGGGGTCTGGGGGTGTAGCTTTTGAGAAGAATCCCATTAGTGTATTCTGCTTTGTAATTTTTTTTTCTTCACAAATTTCATGATAGCATCGTAAAAGTTCATCCATTTGCTGTTCCACTTTTGTGAACTGTTCAACATTTGGGTCCATAGCCTCTAGTTCTAATACAGTCACATTCACTTTCCAGAACACACCAGCTAACCCCTTTACAGTGAACTTCTTTTGTATTACTTCCATTCTTTCCTTTTCTTCTTCCTCTTCCAAGTGCTGCTGCACTTCCAAATCTATTAAATCTTCATTAGTTAATTCTCCCTCGACATATTCCACTAGTTTTTCAATATCTTCCCTTCAACATCTAAATTAAGCATGTTAGCAAGTTCCACAATTTTTTATTTATAACATTGATATACAGTGGTACCCCGACTTACGATGGTCCCCAAACACACCCTTTTATGTAAGTTGATTTTTTTAAATGCTTTTGTAAGTGTAATTTTGGGGGTCTAAAAGGACTAGTCTATTTTACATCATTTCTTATGGAGATAAATTCGTTTGGTAATGGC
The DNA here is from genome assembly GCA_009830355.1 of Cherax destructor. Lineage (NCBI taxonomy): Eukaryota > Metazoa > Arthropoda > Malacostraca > Decapoda > Parastacidae > Cherax > Cherax destructor. The sequence goes on along the minus strand of WNWK01007294.1, from coordinate 19,008 downwards.
ACTTGAACAGCATTCTGGAATGAAAAAATATCGTAAGTCGGGGTACCACTGTACCATGTTCATTGAGTTTAATCACTTTTAACCTGGCAATGATGATGTAAAGAGAGTAGTAAGGGAGAAAAAGTTAGCATATGAGAGGTTTTTACAAAGTAGAAGTGATGCAAGGAGGGAAGAGTATATGAAGAAAAAAAGAGAGGTTAAGAGAGTGGTCAAGCAATGTAAAAAGAGAGCAAATGAGAGAATGGGTGAGATGTTATCAACAAATTTTGTTGAAAATAAGAAAAAGTTTTGGAGTGAGATTAATAAGTTGAGGAAGCCTAGGGAACAAATGGATTTGACAGTTAAAAATAGGAGAGGAGAGTTATTAAATGGAGAGTTAGAGGTATCGGGAAGATGGAGGGAATATTTTGAGGAGTTGTTAAATGTTGATGAAGACAGGGAAGCTGTTATTTCGTGTATAGGGCAAGGAGGAATAACATCTTGTAGGAGTGCGGAAGAGCCAGTTGTGAGTGTGGGGGAAGTTCGTGAGGCAGTGGGTAGAATGAAAGGGGGTAAGGGAGCTGGGATTGATGGGATAAAGGTAGAAATGTTAAAAGCAGGCGGAGATATAGTTTTGGAGTGGTTGGTGCTATTATTTAATACATGTATGGAAGAGGGTAAGGTACCTAGGGACTGGCAGAGAGCGTGTATTGTTCCTTTGTATAAAGGCAAAGGGGACAAAAGAGAGTGCAAAAATTATAGGGGAATAAGTCTGTTGAGTATACCAGGTAAAGTGTATGGTAGAGTTATTATTGAAAGAATTAAGAGTAAGATGGAGAGCAGAATAGCAGATGAACAAGGTGGCTTTAGGAAAGGTAGGGGGTGTGTAGACCAAGTGTTTGCAGTAAAACATATAGGTGAACAGTATTTGAATAAGGGTAAAGAGGTTTTTGTGGCATTTATGGATTTGGAAAAGGCGTATGATAGGGTGGATAGGGGGCAATGTGGCAGATGTTGCAGGTGTATGGAATAGGAGGTAGGTTACTGAAAGCAGTGAAGAGCTTTTATGAGGATAGTGAGGCTGAGGTTAGAGTGTGTAGGAGAGAGGGAGATTATTTCCCAGTAAAAGTAGGCCTTAGACAGGGATGTGTGATGTCACCGTGGTTGTTCAATATATTTATAGATGGGGTTGTAAGAAAAGTGAATGTGAGGGTCTTGGCAAGAGGTGTGGGGTTAAAAGACAAAGAATCAAATACAAAGTGGGAGTTGTCACAGTTGCTTTTTGCTGATGACACTGTGCTTTTGGGAGATTCTGAAGAGAAGTTGCAGAGGTTGGTGGATGAATTTGGTAAGGTATGTAAAAGAAGAAAATTGAAAGTGAATACAGGAAAGGGTAAGGTGATGAGGATAACAAAAAGATTAGGTGACGAAAGATTGGATATCAGATTGGAGGGAGAGAGTATGGAGGAGGTGAATGTATTCAGATATTTGGGAGTGGACATGTCAGCAGATGGGTCTATGAAGGATGAGGTGAATCATAGAATTGATGAGGGAAAAGGGTGAGTGGTGCACTCGAGTCTGTAGAGACAAAGAACTTTGTCCATGGAAGTTAAGAGGGAATGTATGAGAGTATAGTTATACCAACACTCTTATATGGGTGTGAAGCATGGGTGATGAATGTCGCAACGAGGAGAAGGCTGGAGGCAGTGGAGATGTCATGTCTGAGGTCAATGTGTGGTGTGAATATAATGCAGAGAATTCAGAGTTTGGAAATTAGGAGGAGGTGCGGGATTACCAAAACTATTATCCAGAGGGCTGAGGAGGGGTTGTTGAGGTGGTTCGGACATGTAGAGAGAATGGAACGAAACAGAATGACCTCGAGAGTGTATAAATCTGTAGTGGAGGGAAGGCGGGGTAGAGGTCGGCCTAGGAAAGGTTGGAGGGAGGGGTTAAAAGAGGTTTTGTGTGCGAGGGGCTTGGATTTCCAGCAAGCATGCGTGTGCGTATTTGATAGGAGTGAATGGAGACAAATGGTTTTTAATACTTGACGTGCTGTTGGAGTGTGAGCAAAGTAACATTTATGAAGGGATTCAGGGAAACCGGCAGGCCGGACTTGAGTCCTGGAGATGGGAAGTACAGTGTCTGCACTCTGAAGGAGGGGTGTTAATATTGCAGTTTTATAACTGTAGTGTAAAGCACCCCTCTGGCAAGACAGTGATGGAGTGAATGATGACGAAAGTAAAGTTTTTCTTTTTCGGCCACCCTGCCTTGGTGGGAATCGGCCGATGTGTTAATAAAAAAAATATTATTATTATTATCATCGTAAATGAGAGAGAACGAGACACGGAGAATGTAAACAAACTTAGAACGTAAACTGAGGGCGGTCTGATGAATGCCTATTAAAACTTGTCTGCTTTTTGTTCATACACATTCATTATGTATTATGCATGCTTTTGTGAAGTCCCCCCCCCCAAATACAAACACCTTATGTTGCGTACAAGTTGTCTTCATATTGGTGAGGACAACTTGACATCGACATTTCTGTCTTTGTCAAACCCTTAGATGCTTGATGCTGAGATGCCGCACTGCCATTTCTACAACCAAAGTTCTCGTACAGCGTACAATACTGACTGGTCGTAAGTACACGAGGTCGATAAACAGGTAGGTCATTAAGTGAGGCGTGTCTGAAGTGCCTTTCTTCTCTCAGTCTTTCTCCTTGTAGTGTGTTTCTTCTCTCTGGCTTTCTCTTTGTACCATGCCTTTCTTCTCTCTGGCTTCCTCTTTGTACCATGCCTTTCTTCTCTCTAGCTTTCTCTTTGTACCATGCCTTTCTTCTCTCTAGCTTTCTCTTTGTACCATGCCTTTCTTCTCTCTGGCTTTCTCTTTGTACCGTGCCTTTCTTCTCTCTGGCTTTCTTCCTGTACTGTGCCTTTCTTCTCTCAGGTTATTTTTCAAATTCAAATTCAATTTTTTATTTCTTTGCAAAATTTACAATGTGTGGCTGACATGTTATAAGGAGTCTATTTCCATGCATAGTTTACAATGTATAATTTCAATGTTGATTTGCAAGTGCAAAGAAAGCCACTGGCAAGTCGAGGCATTTAGGGCAGACTAAACCTAATGCTTTACAGACTACTTAATACTAGATACAGTGGACCCTCGGTTTTCGTTGAAAATTCTTTCCAGAATCCTGTTCAAGTGCCGTTACCGAACGAATTTGTTCTCATAAGGACAAATGTAAATTAGATTAGTCATTTCAGACCCCCAAATATACACTTACAAAAGCTCTTACAAAAATACACTTACATAATTGTTCGAGTTTGGAGGTGAACGAAAACCGAGGGTCCACTGTATATACGTACATCATACATAGTTGGTTCGAATTGAATATTGATTTTTTACATATCAACAGAGGTAGTTACAGTATTATATTTTAGGACATTATAATAATGAGATTGAGACAATTTTAGTTTTGAAGTAATTTATAAAATTTGGCAAATTTTTGGTTGATGGTGGTGATAGAATACAGTAGACCCCCGGTTAACAAAATTATTCCGTTCCAGGAGCTATTTCTCAACCCGAACCTTTCGTATTCCGAACCCTTATTTCCCATAAGAAATAATGTAAATACAATTAATCCGTTCCACAAAAAAATATTCACACAAAATATAATATAAATAACATTTACTTACCTTTATTGAAGAGACTTGCAGGCATCTGGAAGATAGGGAGGAGGAGTGAGAGAGTGCTTAGTGATTGGAAGGGGAATCCCCCTCCAAAAGGACTTCAGGTAACAAGTCCCTCTCTGGGCTTACTTCCCTTCTTGGTCTTTTAATGCCACTAGGACCAGCTTGAGAGTCACTAGAACTCTTCTTAGAAAAATAACTGTCCAGAGTCCTCTGTTTCTGGCGACTCTTTAGTACTTTCCTGAAGTGCAACATGGCTCTGTCACTGAACTGGTTGCACAGATGGCTCATTTCAGCTTGCTCAGGGTGGTATCTTTCAACAAAAATTTGCACATCGTTCCACTTGGAACAAATTTCCTTAATCACTGAAGAAGGCACCTCCTTCACTCTCTCTTCCTCCTCCTGTGAAGCAATAACCTCAGCTGTGGTCTGCTGCTGTTCCAGATTAAGCTCTTGCACCTCTTCAGTTGTTAGCTCTATTCTGTGCTCCTCCACCAACTCTTCCACATCCTCACCACTCACCTCCAACCCCAGGCTGTTCCCCAATGCCACAACATCTTCCACAACAGGCACAGGGTCGTCAGGGTCAGGGTCAGCCTCAAATCCTTTAAAATCCCTCTTTTCAACACAATCCGGCCACAGTGGTCTCCAAGCAGAGGTCAAAGTCCTGGAAGTCACTTCCTCCCAAGCCTTACCTATAAGGCCTATGCAATGCACGATACTGAAGTGATCTTTCCAGAACTCTCTTAGGGTCAATTGAAAGTCATTAGTCATATTAAAGCACCTCTGAAACACTGCTTTGGTGTACAGTTTCTTGAAGTTTGCAATGACCTGCTGGTCCATGGGCTGGATGAGAGGAGTGGTGTTAGGAGGCAAGAACTTCACTCTGATGAAACTGAACTCATCAGGCAACAACTCTTCCAAGTTGTGAGGATGAGCAGGAGCATTGTCCAGTACCAGGAGGCACTTGAGTCCCAATTTCTTTTCCAGGAGGTATTTCTTCACACTAGGGCCAAACACTCCAGTCAACCATTCCTTGAAAATCTCCGTATTGACCCATGCCTTGGTGTTAGCCTTCCAATGCACACACAATTTATTCTTGTCAACACTGTTTTTCTTGAAGGCTCTGGGATTTTCTGAGTGATACACAAGTAAAGGCTTCACTTTAAAATCACTACTGGCATTAGCACATATCATAAGAGTTAGCCTGTCTTTCATTGGCTTGTGTCCTGGCTGTGCCTTTTCCTCCTGAGTAATGAAGGTCCTGTTGGGCATTTTCTTCCAAAACAGGCCTGTTTCATCACAATTAAACACTTGTTGGGGGAGGAATTCTTCAGCCTCTATGAACCCCTTAAATTCACTCACAAATTTTTCAGCTGCACGTTTGTCTGAGCTGGCTGCCTCACCATGCCTCACAACACTGTGTATGCCACTACATTTCTTAAACCTGTCAAACCAGCCTTTGCTGGCTTTAAAATCACTCGCCTCACCACTGGTTGCAGGCATTGTCTTGACAAGATCTGCGTGCAACTTCCTTGCCTTTTCACAAATTATCGCCATGGAAATACTATCACCCGCTATCTGTTTTTCATTGATCCACACCATCAGTAACTTCTGAACCTCATCCAACGTTTTCGATCTTTGTTTCGTTAACATATCAACCCCTTTTGCAACATTAGCTTCCTTGATCTCATTTCTCTTTGCCAGGATAGTGCCGATAGATCACTCAGACGTACGCCACTCTCATATTTTTCAACAATCTCCTTCTTCAGTTTGATGGTGTTCCTCACTCTCTTTACCACAGGGGTGCCACTAGGAAGCTTCTTTGGACCCATGGTGACTTATTTCACGGTGACAATCAATAAACCACCAAAAAAGACACCAAATGTATTGTGAATGTTTGAAAGAGCGCGCTAAGTAATCTTTTCTCAATGGTAAACAACGCTTCACTGGCCTGCGTCCTGCGCAGGCGCAGAGCAGGCAGACAGGTCTAATACGTTTCGCTATCCGATAGCGAAAAAAGCTTTCGTTAAGCGATTTTTTCGTTATCTAAACCTTTTGTTAGCCGGGGGTCCACTGTATAGTGTTTGTGTTGTTAGTTTTGGGAGGTGAGGTGAGTTCTAAGTAGTGCCTTGAATTGGTGTGCAGGCAGGGGCCCTTTTGTATTTTCAGGCAATGAATTCCAGATCTTTGGGCCCTTTATATATGCATTGCATTTTTGCATAGGGAGAGATGGACACGAGGGATATCAAAGAGTGTTTTGTGTCTTGTGTTATGCAAGTGCGTTCTATTGTAGTTCTCAAGAAGAAGTTTGAGGGGAGGGTTTATATTGGAGAATAATGTTCTGTGTATGTAGTAGGCACAATAATATAAGCGGATATTTTGTATGTTAAGCAGGTTCAAGCTTTTAAATAGCGGTGAGGTGTGTTGCCTGGCGCAGGAGTTTGTAATTCTCACTGCAGCTTTTTGTTGTATAATTAGGTGATTTGCTATGGTTGAACCCCATGCACAAATACCATAGGTGAGGTAAGGATAGATGAGAGTGGTAAAGAGCAAGAAGTGCCGTTTGGGGTACATAGTACCGTATCTTAGAGAGGATGCCTACTGTTTGGAGATTTTTTTGAAAATATGCTCTATGTATGTCTGAAATTTAAGACAGCTGTCGATGTGGAGCCCTAGAAATTTCCCGTCAGTGTATCTTGAAATGGAGGAACCATTTATCAATATGTCTAGCTGAATATTTGCAGCTCTGTTACCAAACAGTATGAAGTAGGTTTTGTTGATATTGAGAGTAAGTTTGTTAGCCGTCATCCAAGTGGATATTTTTAGCAGCTCATCATTTACAGTGTTTCTAAGTATGGTTTGGTTTGGGTGAGAGAAGATATAGGTAGTGTCATCTGCAAAGAGATTAGGTTTAAGTAGTTTGGAGGCATTGGGGAGGTCATTGATGTAAATGAGAAAGTGTAATGGTCCAAGGACACTGCCCTGGGGGACTCCAACTAGAACAGGTTGTGTGGTGGCGGCAACACCATTTGTGTATACATACTGGTGTTTATTGCTAAGATATGATTTATTTGATCTTCACACACTCCCCTTTTCACAACACTTTGCATTAACAGTATTAACCCTTTTACTGTTGGGAGAAATGATCACAAAAATATTTAAAAAAAAAAAAAATTCTTACCAAAATCTTAAGAATATTTTTCTGATTGTTTTAAGAGAAATTTTTTTTTTTTTGCGATCAGTACATACCGAGATATAGAGTCGTAAAGTTGACAGAAAGTGAACTACTTACAGCAACATCGGCGACTGCTGCTCACTCGGTATTATTATTTTTACTTTTATTCTATTTTTTCTTTACTTTTCTATTACAGTGGGCCCCCGGATTTCATCAATAATTCTTTCCAGAAGGCTGTTCAAGTGCTGTTACCGAACGAATTTGTTCCCATAAGGACAAATGTAAATTAGATTAGTCCGTTTCAGACCCCCAAAAATACACTTACAAAAATACTCTTACATAAATGTTCGAGTTGGGAACAGTACGAAATCCGGGGGTCCACTGTATATTTTATTTTTTCAAGTAACTTTTGTGGCCTGTGAGACCAATATAATGCATAATGTATATATATCCACTTGTTGTATGCAACACAATAACCACACAAATATTATCATTATATTGTTTACAAAACTTGTTTACACAAACCCACGCTGCCTTCCCCACCACCGACGCTGCCTTCCCCACCACCCACATGGAAATAAGTCACTTGTCTGACTTTTCTGGGTTATCCTAGGTAATCTACACATATGCTGCTATGTATGATAATCTGTAACTGCATTTGTGTATACCTGAATAAACTTACTTAAACACCGTCTTCTCAACCACCCATGCTGTCTTCCCCACCATCAACGCTGCCTTCCCCACCACCCACTATCTGTATCTGGTATCCTGGGCATTGCTTTCAGTCACAAACTCCTCAAAACCATGAAATTCCTCTTCAATGACACTTCCATCTGTGTTAGAACTATCACTTGGGAAGAGAAGAGTCCCAAATTTGCCGGGAAGTGAGGTATTTCTTACCGCTAGGCACAGTGAACAAGGAGTATTGAAATGGCATTCTCATAATGCACCACTGGCTCCCTGATTTTTTTTATACTGTGCACACTGACCACGCAGACCCATTCTCTCACATGTAGGTCTACCAGCTTTCTCCCGCTAGATTTGAAGCTGCTAGAATTTTGGCATAGTACTACGGCACCAACACTGGCTTGCAAGCCAGTTTCTGCCACCAGATATAAGAAATAATGGCAGAGCAAAAGTAGAAATTCTCTGTAGAGGAAACTGAACTGAACATGATCCTGTAAACAGTGCCAGATCAGTCAGGCTGTGATAGCTATGAAGGCCTGGGGGCTGCAGATAGCTAAAGCCTAGTTGATCAGACAGTTAACTGGAAACTCTAAGCTCAGGCTGGTCTATGAGAATGAAACTCACAACTTGTCATAAGTATATCACTACTATGACTGTTTGATGCTTGTATAAGTCACCATGGAGCCTCTTTTTTATATAACTAGTTTTACAACATTGGCACAGTGACTTGCAAGATTCAGTTTCCTGTGGTAGATCATTCATTTACAACAGATCATAAACAATAAAGGTCCCAAACAGTGGAATGTATTCCTCAAAAGCATGATAAACACTGCTTACCATATAAAAAAAATTCCCATCAGAGTAAAAATATCTGTTTAATTATACATAGAACTCTGCAAGTTCTTTTATTTATGCTTCAGAGACTTTAAACTTTGTGCAATAAAAGTAAAGACTTTTGAAATTTGCAAGACATTCTCATTTATGATTTGAAAATCTGTTCCTCGAACACACAACACTTAATTTGCAGTATGTAGTCTCTTCCTCCCTCTTGTAGAGTAAAATATGCCATTGCTAGATGAAAACTAGTAATTCAAATTACTTTCTCTCAAATCAGTTTAAATAGGATTTCAATCAAATATGCTGTGAAAATTATAATAATGCAGGAAACTTTCATCAATAATTATTGATGAAAGTTTCCTGCATTGTTGTTAATAAGCAGAATTCCACTTCCTACACTGGAATATGGCAAGCATTACATGCCCTGTTGTACAACACGCACCTACTGATAATTGGCGGCAGCACCACACCAATCAACTGTCGGTTGCAACACCCAATGATGAAAAATAATTCATTTCACTTGGAATAAATATGAAATAAGTTAAAACATATTGAGTGTTGCTAATTGTTTACCAAAAATTTTATCAAAATACTAAACCTCATCTGTCATAAAGGTGAAAGATGAATGAAAAAAAGTTATTAGTTATCTAACTTTCTTGTTCTATTCATTGTGAGATAATATCATTGATTTTAAGTTTTATTCTGTTGGATTTTGACTTTGAAAGAGATGGTCTCACTGAGTGAGACTACTGTCAACGTGAGAATTTTGGTTCATTTTTAGAGGTGCTAAGGTGAAGTGATCTGCATTTTATTTGGATTTACATATTATGCTTCTTCTGCTGTCACAAGAGCATAAATCAGCATGTATATGTATTTTAAGTGGTTTATCAAAACTTCTTTTTGGATCTCCTGACTTTACATATGTAGAGTAACCTGTCTGCTATGAAACAAATTTAAAATTTTTCCCCAGAACATCTCAGAGTTAAGAAAGATTGCAAATCATGCTACCAATTGATAAACAATTACTGCATAATTTCCAAAGCTACAAATGTTCCACTTAACATAACGGATCCTAGGGATCCACCTTGACAGTAGCCTCAAATTCCAGACACATATACAACAAATTTCCAAGAAAATCTCCAAAACAGTAGGCATACTATCAAAGATACGGTACTATGTTCCACAATCAGCTCTCCTTGCACTGTATCATTCACTCATCTACCCTTATCTCACCTATGAAATTTGTGCATGGGGATCAACAACATTCATTCACCTAAGACCACTAATAACCCAACAAAAGGCTGGAGTCAGAATGATAACAAATTCCCACTCCAGACAACATACTCCACCAATATTCAGAAGTCTAAAATTACTCACTGTCAAGAACATCCATACTTATTATTGTGCCTACTACATTTATAGAACACTACACTCAAACATAAACCCTCCTATCAAACTTCTCACCAACCTTAACAGGACGCACAACCATAACACTAGACACAGATCACTGTTTGATGTACCCCATGTCCATATCACACTGTACGAAAACTCTATGCACATAAAGGGCCCCAAAATTTGGAATTCATTACCAGTAAATACTAAAGTAACCCGGTCTGAACATCAATTTAAGACTCTTCTCAAAAACCACATACAGTGGACCCCCGAGTTTCGTAAACCCCGGAAATCGTACATTTATGTAAGTATAATATTGTAAGTGCTTGTGGAAAAGTATTTTTGGGGGTCGGAAATAGACTAACCTACGTGAAATTTTTCCTTAAGGGAGTAAATTCGTTCGGTAATGGCACTTGAGCAGACTTCAGGAGTGAAGTTTTTACGAAACTCGGGGGTCCACTGTACTCACCCTAAACTAAAAACTCAATATGTACTCAATACTTAACTTTACCAAAAATTATAATTTAATTATTTACTATTGATATAAATAACCTGCAAAATAATTTTAACTTGTCCCAATGTTATATCCTCAGATTTTTAATTTGAGTAAACTTGCTGTCTGCTATAATTAAAAACAGATGTACAACACAAACAAACTATGATCAATTTCTCTAGTAGTATTAAGTAGTCTGTAAGCCATTAACCCTTTCGGGGTTGGTGCCGTACTAGTACGTTTTACGAGCAGGGGTTGGTGCCGTACTAGTACGCCCAAATTCTAGCGGCCTCAATTTAAGCAGAAAACGTCTGGTAGGCATACATATGAAAGAATGGGTCTGTGTGGTCAGTGTGCGCAGTATAAAAAAAATCCTGGAGTACACACTGCATAATGAGAGAAAAAAAACTCTGACCGTTTTTTTCGATTAAAACAGCGACTTTGCAGTCGACTTTCGTATGGTATTTATTGATGTATTCTCGTTTTCTTGGTCTCATTTGATAGAATGGAAGATATATTACAGAAATAGAGATGATTTTCATTGGTATGACAATGACAAGTACCTTGAAATTGAGCTCAAAGTAGCGAAAATGTTCGATTTTTGACGATTTTCAAGAGTAAACAAATCACACCCTGCGTCCAATACACATCAACTGGCGAGTCTTATATTCATGCGCAAGTGCTCTGATATTATTTACAGTGGACCCTCGGTTAACGAAAAAAATTCATTGCAGAAGCCTGCTCAAGTGCCATTACCGAACGAATTTACGTCCTTAAGAAATAATGTCATGTAGGTTAGTCTATTTCAGACCCCCGAAACTACACTTCCACAAGAACTTACAAAATTATACTTACATAATTGCACGATTTCCGGGGTATTCGTTAACCGAGGGTCCACTGTATACCATTTTTACAATCATGCAGTTGTATACATAACAGTAAATCTTCTATTTTTGTGAGAATAAAAATTCAAAATGGAAAGCAAAAGTAATGGAACAGGGGCCTGGAGACGTGGCTAATGAACAGAGAACATATTATTTTAGTGCCAAGAATGTCTGCCTTGTTTACTCTGGACCCTATTTTGAAATTGGCATCGTTGGAAATTTGTGTGAAATTGGAAAATTGCCATTTTCTGACTACTATTTTGGGTAGATGAAATTGGTAAATAGGCAGTTTCTTCTACTCATTCGATAGAAGAAATGGACTTCTAGCGAAATAGCTATAATTTTAGGAGACTGAAACATTGGAATTTGTCGAAAATAGGGCTCGAAGTGGGTGAAATCGCGATGCGTCAGTGTCATAGATACCGATAACTTCGCGAAAGCATAATTTCGTTAGTTTTAGATCAAATTTCATAATTTTTGTGGTGTTATGATTGGAAAAAGATTCTCTATCATTTCATAAGAAAGAAAATAATTTTTTTTTTCCAAAAAATTTTCGACCCCAGGAACACTTTCCTGAGAAGGCCTGTCGACCCCCAAAGGGTTAAATTTAGTCTGCCCATAATGCCATGGCATGATAGTGGCTCTCTTTGCACTGCAACTCATTATTGTAATTATATAATCTCAATGTAAACTGCAATGCATTATTGTAATTATATAATCTCAATGTAAACTTGCAAGGAAATAAAAAATTTAATTTTAATTTGAAAAAGCAAACCAAACTTTTACAGCAAAATTACTGATCATTTTGCCCAAAAGCCAAGAATAATTCCCTTGAAATGTCTACAATGACAAGTTAAATAATATTTTGTTATTATTTTATTTGTAATATATATCAATAAAAACAAATATTTATTAATCTTAATTTTTCAGGTCATCAAAAAGTTTCAACAATACCACATGAATTTTTTTACATGTCACTGGTCATGTGACTCTAAATGATAATAACAAGATTGCAGACAAATCATGGAACAGATGGGGCTTGAAGCCATAGCAAGCAAGTTATTAACCAGCTGGCTGAGCGGTTAACAGACTGGCCTGTGAGTTTTCCACTCACTTGTCATAGGTTCAAGACCCACCTGTTCTGTGATTTCACTGCTCCCAACCTGTTACTCCTGTCTTCTCTTTCAGTTTAAATAATCAGCTTCTGGTGAGTAGTGTAAATGCTTTCTTACAGTCCAGGAAGGCACAGTCTACCCACCTGACTTTCATATAATTTCATTAGTATCACAGACCCTGAGGAGATTCACGAGAAATTTTCCCATCTCGGAATGCATGCTGGTTGTTTCTTTGGTCATTACAGCCTCTCCTCACTTAACGACTGAGTTCCATTCCTAAGACCACATCGTTAAACGACTTCATCGCTAAGTTAGGAGCATACTATAATGGTAGTGAGTTTATGTCAACCATTTTTTATATTGTTTTAATGTCACCTTTGCACCATTTATAACATTTCTGGTATATTTTTAAATGTTTATACAGTAGTGTACTGTACAGTGGACCCCTGGAAATTGGCCATAATTTGTTCCAGAATGTTGTTTGAGTGGCATTACCGAACGAATTTATTCCCATAAGGACAAATGTAAATTAGATTAGTCGTTTCAGACCCCCAAAAATACACTTACAAAAGCACTTACAAAAATACACTTACATAATTGTTCGAGTTGGGAGGTGGCCGATTTCCGGGGGTCCACTGTATATTGAAACGATCTACCAATACAAACTCACTCAATTACTCTAATATTAAGTTCATAGTCTATAAGCCATTAGATTAAGCTGCCCCTAATGCCAAGGCATGCCAGAGGCTCTCCTTGCACTTCAATTTATGATTGTAATGTAAACCTATGTACACGAGCAATGAAATAAAATTGTATTGTATCGTATAAATAAACAGGATAGAGGAAATCACCTCTAATATACATTATTTAGGTATGAATACTGGTCAGAGAACCCATCGTAAATTCAAGGCATCGGTAAACGAGTACGTCGCTAAATGAGGAGAAGCTGTATTGTTAATCAAAATATTTAGTTGGACATTACTGGCACTGCTCCTAAACATAATGTAGAAGGTTTTGTCAGTGTTAAGTATGAGTTTATTGATAGTCATCCAGGTTGATATTTTTAAGAGCTCTTTGTTAATAATGTTGTTGAGTGATGCTGAATTTGGGTGGGAGATGACAAAAGTTGTGTTGTCAGCAAAAAGAATATGTCTAAGTTGCCGAGATACATTTGCAAGATCATTATTATTATTATAATCAAATAGAAGCGCTAAACCACAGGGGTTATACAGCGCTGCAGGTTATTGTAGGATGCAGGGAGAGTGGGTTGTAAGAGGGAGATGGACGATTAGTAGGGTATGGAGTGCAAGATGACGGTGGATAGTGCAGGGGTGGAGGGTAGCAAGAGATTGAGGTAGAAGGGACTGAGGGAGGTGCTAGAGGTATAATCTTCAGAGTTTGTGTAGTAAGTCAGTTTCTGTCAAAAAGTCAATGAGAGAGTCAGGATTAAAGGAGGGTCCATCTGCAAGAAGGGAAGGTAAAGAAAGGGCCGCAGAGCGAAGACGTCGTTGGAGGTAAATTCTGCGTGCTCGTTGATAGAGTGGGCAGTCCAACAGAATATGTCGAACAGACACTGGAACCTGACAATGCTCACAGAGAGGGGCAGGGAGCCTCTCCATGAGATACCCGTGAGTAAGACGAGTGTGGCCGATGCGAAGACGGAAGAGTGTAGTCTCCCAACCTCGACATTGGTGACAAGAAGAAGGCCAGAAACCTATAACCGGTTTAATAGAATGAAGTTTGTTATTCAGCAGGTCAGACAAGCGTTGTTGCCAACGGGTGCGAAGGTGGGTAGCAATGACCGCAAAATAGTCCGTGAAAGGAACACCTCTATATGAAACTGGAAGGTCATGTACTGCTGACCGCGCAGCAGTGTCTGCCTGTTCATTGCCCTGTACGTCAACATGACCAGGGACCCAACAAAAGACAATATCTTTATGCTTGCTAAAGATACGGCGTAACCAAAGGTGGATACGAAGAACTAGGGGTGAGGTGTATCAATTTTACGGATAGTCTGTAAAGCACTAAGGGAGTCTGAAACGACCACAAATGGTGATACAGGCATAGATGCAATACGGATAAGTGCCACAAGAATGGCATACAATTCAGCCGTAAATATGCTAGCCGAGGGTAATAGATGCCCTCGTACGACGCTGTCCGGAAACACTGCTGCGAATCCGACGCCGTCAGATGACTTTGAACCATCGGTGTATACTGCGATGGCATGGGAATGAGAACGGAAATGGTCTAGAAAGAAAGAGCGAGAAGCCGCCGTAGGCAGTTGGGCTTCGCGCAAGCTAGAGGAATAGAACAGACACGGACAGCAGGAACTTCCCAAGGGGGTAGAGGAAAGGTGAAGCCACATGAACATATAAAGGCGGAAGCTGAAGGGAAGACAAGAGTGAATGCAGACGAAGAGAAAAGGGACGAAGTAAACAGGGGCGACGAACAAATAACGAGCGTCTACTAACATCTGTGACAATCCTATACATGGAAGGATTGCGGAGGTCATGAGAGCGAACATAATAGCGAATGCAATGTGCATCGCGACGATCGGACAAGGATGGAATGTTCGCTTCTACATAGAGGCTCTCAACCGGGAAGAACGAAAGCACCAAGGCATAAGCGTAATCCCTGGTGATGGATGGGATTAAGGCTGGAAAGAGTGGCAGGAGAGGCTGCCGAATATATCTGGTAACCATAATCGAGTTTCGATAGAATTAGGGCCGAATGTAGACGAAGGAGAGTTCTACGATCAGCCCCCATGAAAGATGTGCGAGGGTTTTAAGGAGGTTCAGCCGGCTATGACAAGTCGCCTTCAGAGAGGTAATGTGAGGTTTCCAGGACAATCTGCGGTCAAACAGGAGGCCGAGAAACCTGACTGTATCACGTTCTGGGATACGTGACCCGTATAGGTACAATGGATGATCTGAGACCACTGAACGTCTAGTGAACGTAATTTGATGAGTTTTGCCACTAGAAAATTTAAACCCGTGAGTGGTGGCCCAATCAGAAACCCGGTTGATGGCATGCTGGAGGAAACTGCAATGAGGTGACAGTCAGCACCTGCACAAGCTATAGCAAAGTCATCCACATAGAGCGATGACCAAATATTGGATGGGAGAACAGATGCCAGATTATTTATAGCAAGCAGAAAAAGTGTTGTGCTCAGAACACATCCCTGGGGACACCTTCAGCTTGGACAAATTCCGGGAGAGTTCATTACTAACCCGGACCCGGAAATGTCTGTCAGTTAAGAAAGCCTTAAGAAAGAATGGTAGGTTGCCTCGGAGGCCTAAGGAGTGGGCCTGGGCCAAGATATTATATCTCCAAGTTGTATCATAAGCCTTCTCAAGGTCGAAAAGATAGCGATAACCGAATAGTTATTCGCAAAGGCATACGAATATACGTATCCAAGCGCAGCAAGGGTCAATGGCAGAACGGCCCTTACGGAAGCCATACTGACTAGGGAGAGACTACTGTGAGTCTCTAAATACCACATCAAACGTCTATTAACTAGACGTTCCATCGCCTCTGCAAACTGCACTGGTAAGAGCGATGGGGCGGTAGTGAGAGGGATCACGTTCCGTAGCACCTGGTTTTCGAAAAGGGAGAACAATAGCAGACTTCCACAGCTGGGGAATAACTCCTGCGACCATACAAGATTAAAGAGTCGTAAGAGGACAGTAAGACAGACTGATGTAAATGCTGTAGCATACGAATATGTATGCCGTCTGGCCCAGCTGCCGATGATCGGCAAGCAGAGAGTGTTGCCTCCAGTTCTTGAAGGGTAAAGGCACATTATAGGATTCTTCTCTAAGAGAAGAAAAATCTAAGGGCTTTAACTCGCTGGCAGACTTAGAAGAAAGGAACGAGGGGCATAGATGGAGCCCTGAGAAATGCGGACGAGATGATTACCAATTTCAGTGGCAACGGCAAGAGGGTGTGCTATATCGACACCAGCAACCTGAAGAACAGGAGCCGGGTCGGGGAGAATTTACCACTCAATTTCCGCACTTTCTTCCAGACTGCACTCATCGAGGAAGCAAGTGACAGTAGAAACGTAATCTCGCCAGCAAGTGCGTTTAGCATCACGTATGACACGGCGAGCAATAGCTCTCTTCTGCTTGAAATCAAGGAGTCTCTCTGTGGTTCTGTTATACCGATACCTGCCCCATGCAGCGCGTTTCAAACGCACTGCCCGAGCACAAGTAGGAGACCACCAAGGCACGCACTTCTGAGGATGCTTGCCCGAGGTTTGGGAATAGAATGTGAAGCTGCTGTGAAGATGGAGGACGAAAAGAGATGTAAAACCTCATCAATGGAGGACGAGGTAGGAACCTCATGAAAGGCAGTAAGATGTGCGTAAATGTCCCTTTTCGCCCGGTCAAATTGCCAGCGTGGGCAATGAGGAGGTGGAGAAAACAGAGGGACTTTAGGATGATTGGGAAATGATCGCTGTCATGCAAGCCCGGGGAGGACAGACCAGGTGAAGTCAAGGACAGTTGATGAAGAGCAGATGGAAAGATCGATGCAGGAGAAAGAATGAGTTCGGGATCAAAATGGGTAGGAGTAACCGTATTTAAAACATGGAGGGAAGAGAAGCAAAAATGCCTCCAACTGAATACCACGAGTCACAGTGCGACCCTCCCAGAGAAAGTGGTGCGCGTTAAAATCGCCAAGTAATAGAAGGGTGGCGGTAAGGAAGAAACCAGAAAATCAATATCTGGGATAGACAATGTCCGCGAAGGGGAGAGATATAAAGAACAGAGTGTATACCACTTATTCAAGTGGATACGGGCTGCGGTGTAATGTAAGGAAGAAGGGACATAGAGCTGACGGTATGGAACACCAGTGCGTATAAGAAGAGCACTTTCGTTAAAGGTTCCATCGGAAAAGGATCCGATGAATATAACAAATTATAGCCTGAAAAGGGCCTGATAACAGTGGATTGTAATTTGGGTTCTTGCAAACAGACCCCAATAGGGGAAAACTGGGAGAGCAACACCTGAAGCTCACCCTGTTACCCTGAGGCCTCAGATATTCCACTGCAAATAAGCCATGATTTATGGAGAGAAAGATATAAGTGGAAGTGAGATGAATCTATGGACTAGGGTTAGAAAAGTCCACGTGTGGAGGTAGCGGAAGACCTGTAATCAGAGAAGGAGGAGGACGTTGTGAAGGAAGGGGGGGTTGAGACGAAGAAGAGAGATGAGGAACCTCAGGTGGAGTAGTGTCCATCATCTGTCCAGTCTCTGTAATATATTCTGCAATAGCTTCCAGTGTTTCGGAAGACAAAGATGCAGAATGTGGGACTACATTAGAAATGGAAGAAGAGTGAGCAACGATCGGGAGTCTATAGACTGCACTAAAGTAGAGGACGAGGAGGTAGAAGAGGAACTGTCGTAGGGACTTGGTAGGGGACAGGGGATGAAGGTAGAGTATGAGGAGGAGGATGAACCTCCACACACGTTACAGAACTAGTCGGAGCGAAGAACCTAGCAATAGGGATTTTTGCCGGGCTTATAAGAGGGGCGCTGAGGTTTAGGTGTAGGGACGAGGACGTGTAGACTCAGAACTGTGCGAGTGAATAGAGGAAGGAGTGTGGATAGTATGGGAAGCCGGTAGGGACCTCGGAGCCAAGAACATCAAAAGGATTCGAGACAGGGTGACGGAGGATGAGGCGACCACAGAAGAAGCCGTGGAAGTTGGGACCCCAGAAGCGGGCGACGTTTAGCAATTCGAGAATAAGAAATACGGGGAAGTTTCCCTTGAAGGCGAAGATGAGAGACAGCCATAGCATAGGAGAAGCCTCCGCCTCTTTGAGACAACGGATTTCCCACTCATTCAGGTAAACCTGACAACGGCGAGAATATGAAGGATGTGCCTCATGACAGTTAAGGCAAGAGGAGGTAGAGTACAAGAAGAACTGGCATGGTCGTCAGCACCACAGACTGGGCATTAGGCCATGGACCTGCAATATTTTGCTGGATGACCAAAACGCCAGCAGTTTCTACACTGCTGCGGTGTAGGGAGTCCCTCTTCGAACTTGTAAACGTTGACCTGCAATGTAGACCGAAGGTGGCAGTTCTCGGCAGTCAAACGTTAAACGAGCTATATTGCAAGGATAACGTCTTCGCTTATTGGCTGGGAGGACAAAAGTGTCAACTTTAACCCTTTGACTGTTTCGGTCGTATATACTGCTTACGAGCCACTGTTTGGACGTATCTATACGCCTAAATTCTAGCGGCCTCAAATCAAGCAGGAGAAAGCTGGTAGGCCAACATGTGAAGAATGGGTCTGTGTGGTCAGTGTGCGCAGTATATAAAAAATCGGGCAGCCACTGGTGCATTGTGGGAACACCATTTCAGTAGTCCTTGTTCAGCATGCCTAGCGTAAGAATTATCTGACTCCTTGGCATCTGGGACTGTTCTCATCCTCAATGATAGCTCTAACACAGATGGAAGTGTCTTGAAGATGAATTTCATGGTTTTGAGGAGTTTGTGACCGAAAGCAATGCCCAGGATACCAGAAGGAAGGAAGGAAAAAGAAAGAAAGTAAGAAAGGAAGGAAGAGATGAGAGGAAGGAAGGAAGGAAAAGAGATGAAAGGAAGGAAGGAAGGAAGGAAAGAAGAGATGAAAGGAAGGAAAGAAGGAAGGAGGAAAAGAAGGAAGGAAAGAAAGAAAGGAAGGAGAGATGAGAGGAAGGAAGGAACAAAGAAGAAGAAAGAAAGGAAGGAGAGATGAGAGGAAGGAA
>WNWK01007293.1:85000-95629 GCA_009830355.1 Cherax destructor | reverse complement strand
GCCAGGTGTGTTGACCTGGCAATGGACTGCCCTTATCGAAGGTGGTGTGGTAAAACCCTTCAGTTCCTTGGGTTAGATACCATTCTAAAAGCATTCGGACACGCGTTGATGGTGTGTGTGTGTGTGTTTTTGTGTGTGTGTGTGTGTGTGTGTGTGGGGGGGTTGGGTGTGTGTGTGTGTGGTGTGTGGGGGTTGTGTGTGTGTGTGTGATAAGAGACAGATTCCCTTCTCCAGTGATTGCCTTGAGTCATATACCAGCCACTTGGTGCAATGCATTTTCTCACTTCTACAATGCTCTATTTATTCGACTCGAGCTATGGACATATACGGTATCTCCCACTATATAACATGCTATGAATAACTGAATAAGAGAACTATTAAATTGCTAGCCTTCTCCTTCCCACCCTGAAAACTAATTTCCTGCCCAGTGTGTTGGTTATTAAGATGATTGTTTATTGTGTTGTCACAGGGGGGTGCAGCCACGGTAGGTCAACCAAGTTGTGGACAGAGAGCATCAACGGGTCACCGGTTTTCAAGGCTCAGCCTTGCAGTGAGTGGAGTCCTTCCTGGAAGGGCAGTGTTCCTGCGACACAGGCTGTGAAGAGATGGGCTTCCACGTCAGTCACAGGTAACACATGAGGTAACACAGGTAACACAAGGGGAGGGCAAATGAAGACTGGAAAGGGCAAGGGACACCAAGGAAAGGGATGGATAGATGAGTAAAATGTACGGGATGAGGAAAGAGAAGTGGTAGCCAGGGAGAGTAGGGATGCTCAAGTAAGTTAGATTGCTGCTTCTCTCTTTTTCGTCAGTCAGAATACTTCAAGAGGAAGACAAAGTATTTTTAATCAAGAAAAACTAAATTATAGGGGAAGACTACACAATGACTCAGCGCTGACTTATTGGTTGACGTGCTTGTTTAAAACCTCTGTGAAATTTTGACTACCTTCCTCAGGATGGATTTGGGGTGATTACCCTCCATAGGATGGGTATGAGGTGACTACATCCCACAACATGTGTAAGGGGTAACTACCTCCCACAGGTTGGGTATGTGGTAACTACCGCCCAGAGAATGGGCATGAAGTGCATAATAAAACTATTAAAGTGACTACTGATACATTATTTATGTTTGCAGTTCGCGAGGGACATACTTCCTGGCCACTAACAGCGACCCACCCTACGCCCAAGGCTAGATGCTACGAGAGATGACGGAACAACTGTCTGGGATATGAAGCAGTGATCATCTATTGAACCCGTCAATTCCAAGTTAATCTAAACTATATAAACCATCTCGCATTCATTCTCCTTCTCGATATTTATACGTATGATCCTTACTCCCATACAATTTCATTCTCGTAATCACAATTTTTTCCAATCACTTTCCCTCTCAGTCTCATCTTCCTTCAGAATCAGTTTAAGTCTTAGTCACAGTTACCATAGTTACTGATGAAGAATTAGACACATGTGCGACATCTGGGTATCTTTATTTGTAGACGTTTCGCCCTGCACTGGCTTTATCAATACAAATTCAAGAACATAATGGGAAAATAGTAGGTTTGAAGTTAGTAAAAAGTACATTAGTCTTGAAGAATCTGAAGCACAGGCATGAAACTTGGCTCTAATATACTGGCATCAGGTGAGGGACGTCCAGCAGACGGTATTGTCACTAGTAGGAGAAATTTTCCAGTGGAAGTAGGTCATATCCAAGGATTGGACCAGGAGTAGTTGTGAAAGTTATGATGTTCTCTGAACCACACTAAACCACACTCACTACATTCACTGCAGTCACTCACTACACTGACTACAATCACTACACTGACTACAGTCACTACACTGACTACCGTCACTACACTGACTACCGTCACTACACTGACTACAGTCACTACACTGACTACAGTCACTACACTTCCACTCAGCAAAACTCTTTAGTATTATATGACAATCTTCACATGTACAACACCTAGGTATATTTATATCGTGAATGAAGATACCTATGTGTTGTACACGTGTCTCACTCACCAACATGTCGGTATTAGGCACCATTTATAATAAAAAAAAAATCAGTCATTGATAGTCAAAACAATTTTTGACTAACCAGAGTGAAAAGACATGGAATGAAATGCCAAAACGATGGAAACAGAGATATGAATGAAGTGTAATGATTTCCTTCATTCACAATGTTTCGCTCAAGTAGTGTGCCTTTTTACAAGCCCACTGCTTGGGCGAAACGTCATTAATAAAGGATTTCATTACCTTGCATTTGTGTCTCTGAATTTAACTAACAACTAGTTAACAACTAGATAACTAAAAGCTGAACATTTACCAACCATCCAACCTAAATAAATATTACTATTAAAGATTATCTTTATTAGCATATTATGTACCAGCGAAAATGTATTTAACCTGTCAATAAAACGGTGAAAAAACTAAAGTATTTCTTATTGCATATATTTCCCAAATGCAGATAAACTTTTTTTTTTTTATGTTCTGAAACCCATATGTATTTTTCTCTTATTTATTACGAGATGTTCTTTCAATGGGGCTATTTTCTTGATCCTAGGAACTAGGGCTATTCTTCCTTTCCTTGGATCAAACCTAATTACCTCCCATTCCGAGACTGCATGGCCGTAAATAATAAATAATAATAATAATAATAATAATAATAATAATATTATTATTATTATTATTATTATTATTATTATTATTATTATTATTATTATTATTATTATTATTATTATTATTATTATTATTATTATTATTATACTAATAAAATTATAATAATATTTATAATAATAATCTTACAAGATGTACAAGAAACCGGAACTACGCTTAGGAAATATGCTTGATATGTTTTGTATCTTATTTTCATTAATAATACCTTGACAAGTGGACGAGATAGTGACCATAAAATTAGTCACATACTTTGCATTTATTTTCTTATGTGGATTTTTAATGCTGAAAGAGTATATTGTTTTGCTTTGTATCATCTTTTCTTTTCCTTCAGTGCCCCAGGTTCCCATTTGTTATTAGAAAAATATAAATTGTGGTGTATATTTATGAATTATGAGTTTATAAATTGCGAAGGGGCCATAAATTCATAAAGAGTTTGGGACCCCACAAAATGTTAATGCAACCTTGCCTATAATGTAACTAAGAAGCTTTTCTTTGTGGCCACCTGAGAAGTTTTCCTTTGTGGATATTTGGAAAGGCTTCTATGGTTGGCACCTGAGAAGTCCTCCTTTGTGACCAGTTGGAAAGGCTTTCCTTGTGTCCACCTGAGAAGGATTTTCCTGTGTCTAGTTGGAAAGGCTTCCCATGTGGCCACCTGAGATAACTTCCCTCGAGGCCAGTAGAGAAGACTTTCCTTGTGGCTGCCTTAGATTTCCATTGTGGCCTTCTAAAAAGGCTGCCCTTATGGCCGTCTAAGAAGGCTTCACTTGTAACCACATGAGAAGGCTTTCCTTGTGGTTAACTTAGAAGGCTTCCTTTGTCGTTACGTGAGAAGGCTTTATTTGTGATTTCCTGACAAAGTTTCGTTTGTTGCCACCTGGTTAGAGCAGTTTGTTTACTAAAGTTTTGCAAGTTCCATATGCTATACCAATACCTCCAGCTGTACGTGTAATAGGGGAACATTACACAGCTGAGAAATGTTTGTAACGTCTATAGAAAAGGTTTTAAAGATAAGGTTATAAAAAGAAAGATTTATAAAGGTTTTATATAGAGGGTTTTAAAGAGAAAACTTTAAAGAAAAGGTTTAAAAGAGAAGGGTTTTAAAGAGAAGGTTTTAAAGAGAAGACTTTCCATAGTCTCTTTCTTTTCGCTTGATTTGTAAGCAAATTATAAATGATAACCTGATTATCATTAAAATTTATGAATCAGAAGGATGATAACTTTTCTCCCCTTATGAGGGCAAAGAAAACTTGTATATCCAGAATTAATTTCGACCTCAAAGATTCATTATTAATATGACCAGGTTATGCTTCAGGTTAAAATTGATTAGCAACAAGATATTAGGCCGTAAGAAGGATGGCAAGACTGGTAACGGAAGGATTAGGGTAAGATAGATCAGTGGAAAAAGAATGTGGGTTCACAGGAAGAGAGAAGCAAGGAAGGTTAGGTGGTCTTATTACTTTGGATGAGTTTTAAGGATGTGGTTTTTGATACACAACAGTATATCCCAGTGGTAAGAGTCGCGCCTCTTACCACTGGGGTCCGGGGTTCGAGACCCGGACGACCAAAAAAAAAAAAAAAAAAAGAGGTGTGTGGTATCCTTATTGCATATTAACTCTACAAATCAAGACTCGAAATGAGGGAAGTTTTTTTTTTAACATATTCTTCGGAGGACGTACCTTGATACCAGAGAATGTCTTTGATCCAAGGAACTGCACTATCATCCCCTTCCTTGGATGGAACCTGATTACTAACCATTCCCCAGGCGTTCAATAACCCTATGAGTGCTGACTTTCTCCATAAAAATAATAATAATTTTACTGATCACATCAAATAGGAGTTGTGTGAACTTTATATAGTTGAAATAATGACAATTTGGGAGGCTAACTTGTTTGATATAGGTCAATACAAATAAAAAGCGTTTCTGTCTTGTACTCAGTAGACGGAGGATCGAGCCTCCACTATGTCTTGCGCTGAATGACCCATATGGATTTAGCGCTTAACATTAATTATTTATTTCTCCTCGACTTGTTATATACGCTATAAACGCTCACAAAAAATTTGATTCAGAATGTTTATAATAACATTATGTATTTAACGTAGAATATTTAACCGATTTATAATTACAAGTTATGTGCAGTGTGTTGTATATAGTGCAGTGTGTTGTATATAGTGCAGTGTGTTGTATATAGTGCAGTGTGTTGTATTTAGTGCAGTGTGTAGTATATAGTGTGGTGTGTTGTATATAGTGTGGTGTGTTGTATATAGTGTGGTGTGTTGTATATAGTGTGGTGTGTTGTATATAGTGTGGTGTGTTGTATATAGTGTGGTGTGCTATATATAGTGCAGTGTGTTGTATATAGTGAGTGTGTTGTATATAGTGTGGTGTGTTGTATATAGTGTGGTGTGTTGTATATAGTGTGGTGTGTTGTATATAGTGTGGTGTGTTGTATATAGTGTGGTGTGTTGTATATAGTGTGGTGTGTTGTATATAGTGCAGTGTGTTGTATAGTGAGGTGTTGTATAGTGGTGTGTTGCTATATGTGTTCGTTGTACAGTGGTGTGTTGTATATGTGTGTGTAAGTTATAGTGTGGTTGTATATAGTGTGTAGGGGTGTCTCGAGGGTGGTATAGTGTGTCTTTGTTAACCCCAATGACATCGTTGTGTTTAATTGTCAAAGTAACTTCTTCCCATCTTGCCTTGTTCTGCATATACCCAGTAGTCTCTGTTCAAATCCCCTAGTTTCAATAGTTACCAAAAATGTTCGTCTTTAGAAAATATTTACCAATAATCTGTTATCCAACTTTTATCCCTCATTGGCCTTCTCTCCAGTAATGTTATCCTTGATCCCTTAGGATCAAGGATAACATTGCTGGAGATTATTAAAGTAAATGTGGAGTTTCTAGTTCGAATTTTGTGTTCAGTTTTGTAGCAGTATTGAACTAGTACTCTGATTCCATTTCTTGTTTTTGTTTTTAGTATTCGTCTCTGGCTTTTGTGCTCAATTTTCAGTTTTTTCTGTTCTCCGGATTACATAGAATTTTTATGAATGGTGTGTCGTGGTTGGCGTGTCATGGTTGGCGTGTCGTGGGTGGTGTGTCGTGTGTTGGATGGCGTGCCGTAGACTGAGTTTCGTGGGCGGCTCCTTGACGCCGAGGTCACCATCTGGAAAGACCGGGCCGGGACAAGCCCGGCGAACCTACAACAACAATGCGAGCGGCGTGTCGTGGGAGGCATATCGTGGACGGAGCTTCGTGAGGAGCTCGTCGTGGGCGGCGTGTCGTGTCCCTGAAACTTCACAGGTCAGTTCGTTACGCTCACGTTATCCCAGAGATTTTTTCCACGACCAGTATCACGTTTCCTGTCATTACAATCAGAATTATGAACATAGTATATTGCTTTATTGGATAATGTACAGCTTCCATGTGAAGTGATGCGCAATGAAGCCTCTTACTTAATTCTAGTTGCAAACACTTGCAAAAACCTTCTA
Organism: Cherax destructor; assembly: GCA_009830355.1. Lineage (NCBI taxonomy): Eukaryota > Metazoa > Arthropoda > Malacostraca > Decapoda > Parastacidae > Cherax > Cherax destructor. The sequence continues at coordinate 89,468 of WNWK01007293.1, read as the reverse complement.
ACCATCGGGTCCTCATGGAATTACTTTTATCTATGATTTCCTTTGCTTGGCAGTCCTTCCAACATTACGTCTTAACTGAAATTGGAAGCGTTCATTTGTGTTAACTTTATGACTTTTCAATCACAGTAATAGAGGGTAGGTGGGCTCGTCCATCCTGTGGTAATGATCACCTGCTCTTCTTAATGTCCCACTCCTCTCTTTTTGTAACCTTCTCGTGGTATTTATAAGTTCTGCTGCTCCTCCCCTCTCATCCTCTATCTCTCTCATGCTCTCGTCTGCTCTATCCCTCACCCCCTGTCCTTTGATACATCCTCCTTCCTCTTGTTCTTTTCTCAGACTGCACATCTTCCTCTTTTGCATCAATTTTATATCACCATTTTTCGTATTTCTCTACAAATTCTCATCAAGCTTATGGTCGTTTTAGTGGTCAGAGAATTGACAGTTTATCTCTATCAAATTTCCATACAATTACAAACAAGAACAATATTAACTTGTCCTAAATGAGCGTCATTACCATCTCTCAGCATCCTTCTACATTGATAATAAACTACATTACACATAATTATCCTATGAAACAATGATTAGTGTAACTAAACAGATCCGAAATCTTAGGATATTTATTAAAGTGCATCTCAACATTTTGGCGATATCTGGATTCATTTCGGGAACACTATAAAACAGTATACAAACCATTAGTCATTGAAATTACAATAAAACTTTAGTAATAATTTGAGACTGTGGACTGAGAGATAAAGTTTGTAAACAATTTCGCCCGTTTTCGAATTGTTAAGCATTCCAAAATCTCCTTTGAAGTTCCCTGCATGTGGCAAGATTTGAAGAAATAACTTATCACAAGCCTGGTGCTCCAGGGTATAGGATACGCCGCCTATGTTTGGTTAAGCGCCCATACTTATTCTGGGATCTGGCTGTGTGGCAAAAGTGCTGCGTACTTTGATGCAGTGTGTGCAGGCTCGAATCCTACTGTGAACTGCTTTATAGTGTTGAGACAACAAGTGGCTGCTCAGATTCCTGATTTTCACTTCAATAATACATTCCTCCTTAGTGCAAGTTCCTACGGCCCTGAAAACTGTATCCGACTTCACCAGTCCACGAAGGAGGCAACAAATCAGTAGTAACAAAAAAATAGAGTTTCGCTGCACTAACATTGCACATAAAAGTCTTTGAAATGGTGCTTAAAAGTCAATTTATTGGTTTTAAGGCAAGGCATGAGCTTCCCAATCCAGATCAACTCAGCTTCAGAAAAAGTTTTTTTTTTTTTTGACAAAATCGCATAGAGATTTAAAGAAATGCAGCGCTGAATGACTAACGAATTTAGAGGGACTTCGGGTTTTTGTAATTGAAAGAAATTAAAAAATACAATTGGCATTATTGCATTATTTGGCAAATTTGTGGAAATGGAGTAATGACGTATAAATGGCAATCAAAATTTATAGGATCCTGGTCTGTCTGTAAAAAAAATAATTTTCTAAATGATCAGGAGTCACATTAGAACTCCAAAATATTTCAGAATATAATGAAAAGGTAAGTTTCCCAAGGTACAGTTTTAGTACATTTATAATCTCTTATCCTAATAGGAAACAGACAAAAGTACTAATTTGCTGTGTCACTGTGTTTCAGTCTGTCTGTCTCTGTCTTTGTCTCTCTCTTTCTCGCTTTCTCTCTACGTATATATATATATATATATATATATATATATATATATATATATATATATATATATATATATATATATATATATATATATATATATATATATATATATATATATATATATATATATATATATATATATATATATATATATATATATATATACATAGTGTGCAGTTTCGAATCCTTCTGTGGACTGAGAGCTTATGTGTATGTGTGTGTGTACTCACCTATTTGTTGCTGCAGGGGTTAATTCACAGCTCCTGGCCCCGCCTCTTCGCTGGTGTGTGTGTGTGCGTATGTTGCGTCATCTAGCTGTACTAGAAAGAGCTTTTAGAGTATCTAAAATATTTTACAACATGAATATTCACTGATTATTCACTTAAGTTTCATATATTTTTTTTATTTTACTATCCAAAAAGAGTAAGTTGGAAATAAAAGCATCTATGTTAATATTAAAACAAGGAAGCAAGACTACGCTTAACCTCTCGCAATACAATATTTTATGGTAGAAGTCGTTAAGTTTCCCCCACAGTAGCTATTTCAGCGTGCCTCGGGGTGGTTTTCGACACCCACTGATGTATCACCCAGCGTGACTGATGAGAAAAACACCGTTGTATCACCGTGTGGGGAACATTACATGAATCATTCGCACTTTTGGGTAATGTTTTATCGGGTATTTTTTGATCCCGTCCTCCGTAATGGTGACCAGACAATCACTATGATTCTCTCCCGACACCACCCATCTCTAGTCCTATAAGGAGCTTTTAGTATTTTATACTGTATTTCTTTTTGGGTCACCCTGCCTCGGTGGGAAGCGGCCGATGAGTTAAAAAAAAATATATAAAAACTACATAAGAATCGACTTTTCATAGTAGTTGAAGGGATTTCCTAAAATAATTCATTTTTTTTTTTAGCTAAAACATGTCGATTATCACACTTTTAATCGAAACCGATGATAATTTAAAACGTGTAAATGCTTTATGGTGATTCTTTGATGTTTTCCAATTTTTCCACAGGCGAATATTTATTTTATGAGAATCTTTGCCTTTCCTTTTGATGTAGTTATAGACACATACACAGTCACTTAGGATATTTTGCTATTTAAATATCTCGGTCCTACTCCATGGGAAAGTGGAAAAGAATCTTTCCTCCGAAAGCCATAAGTATCGTTCTGTGTTCAAAAAAAATTCGGTTCTGGGACCAAATTATGTCCTCAGTAATTGTTCGTGTCTTTAACCACCATTTGTATTATATTCCAGATTTGAGAGGAAAATTTAGAATGTTTTTCGGGCCATGACAGACCGAAACGTGGTCTGAAGTTTCTTCTCCAGTGTGTAGGTTATATATGAACTGTGATATTTCTTCTCCATTATATAAGTTGATTAATGGTTGTAAAAATAAAAATATACGGAAATTTTTCATAAGTGATCAAATCATTTAGTCAGACCTAATATAAAATAATTTGTGATGTCACTAGTATAGGTGTAACAAAAAAAACATTTAATTTTTTACAGCGGTTGACCACCTGAAGCTTCATTAAGGATCCTGAAGTTGATCCATTGTATCAGAAATCATCCATACGAAGATAGATTAAATACACGGAATTTTTCCCTCTCTGAATTAAGGGAATATGAAATGTACTAATGGGACACCGGAATAAAGAAAATGGGTATAAATATCTAACCAAGAGAGTAATTACGGCAATGGATTAAGGTTGGAAAAAATAAATTTAGATAGGATACAAGAAACACTCGTTTGACAGTAGAGTTGCAGATAAGCGGAACAAACTCCCAGGTAGAGTCACTGAAGCGAGAACTTTGGACAGCTATAAAAATAGGTTGGACAGGTACATGAGTGGGTGTGGTTCGCTGTAAGTTGGACCTGCCTTGTAAGGGCCAGTAGACACGCGGCATTATTCCTTCAGTCTCATGTTCTTACGGAGTTAAATGATATAAATTACAGACACGATGGAAAAATAGACACAAATGCCGTTTAATGCGACTCTTTATTGACTGTATTTCGCCCACAGTGGGCGAAACATTCGATAAAGAATCTACCTCTTCTGAGCATTTTCCACCTGACTCTTCACTGTGCTCCCTCTGTATATACTCATGTACTCTCTGCTCAGTTAGATCTGCTTGTGACGTCACAAAGCCCACGGTGTGGGCGAAACGCTGTCAATAAAGCATCGCTTCATACTGCAGTTTGGGTTACCCATCTCATTTCTTGAATCAAGCCTGGTTGCCTTCCATTCCCCAGACCATGTATGACTCCTACGTGTTTAGATCTTCCATGAATATATTAATAATAAGACATCAGAAACACCTGGGTATCTTCACTATGAAGACGTTTCGCCAACCAATGGCTTTATTTCGGACAGTAATTAAAGGTATTCAATCCTGCAACCTTGAAAAGAGGTGTTGAATTCATCAGTCTAAACACCTAACTTCAAGGCTGAGGGACTGATCACCTTAAACTACCTCTTCACGTCTTCCACTGTCTCCAGTATTGTTCTCTGTGCATTAGGTTGACAAAGCCACAAGTTGGCAAAACGTCTCCGCAATAAAGATACCCGGGTATCATGTTTTATTAATGGTATTCAGTAAAAACAAGTTGATGTACAAGACATATGCGCTATTCTTTATTATGTATTTTATTATGTATTTATTATGTATTTTATTATGTATTCATTATGTATTTTATTATGCATTTATTATGTATTTTATTCAATACCGAAGTTTTGCACTTCTTTTTCATCTTATGTGTCACTACTTAATGGTACAAGTCGGACCGA
>WNWK01007293.1:0-80000 GCA_009830355.1 Cherax destructor | reverse complement strand
AGGATAAAGTAAGGAAATCCCACCAATAGTTGCTGTTTGAAAATATTTACAACTGAAGATTTACATGGCTGAACTGGTTTAGTAATACGTATTCGCAGGTTAGGACTGAATTTAATAAGGAAACTTATCACCAAGAATGGTTTCAACAGTTTCACTCGTGGCGAAACGTTTCTCTTATTAAATTTCGTACATTTGCACATACACATGTTCCTTTCTAATCCCATTTAAATAATTACCAATGTGTTTATAGACTGTTTAATAGTTGCTTCGTCAAATTAATTGTTTGCCGCTTCACAATAAACTTGAAGAATAAGGTTTGAAACTCCAATAACTGGTCTTACCTTGGCAGGTAACCGTGTTTACAGCACATCATCGAGAGACAGTGACACCTGGAAACAAAGGTAATTTCCTGTTTCACTTTCCTTTGCAACCAACTAAATGCGCATTTACTAGGCAATGACAAACTGACGTAACAATGTTGGTGCGGGGTTACTAAAAGTATTATCCAGAGGGCTTAGGAGGGTTGGTTGCGGTGGTTCGGGCATTTAGAGGAGATAGAATATAATAGAATGACTTGGAGAGCGTATAAATCTGTAGCGGAAGGAAGGTGGGGTATGGGTCAGCCTAGGAAAGGTTGGAGGGAAGGGGGGGTAAAAAGAGGTTTTGTGGGTGAGGGGCTTGGACTTCCAGCAGGCGTGCGTGAACGTGTTAGGAGCCAGTGCAGACAAAGGGTTTTTATGACATGTCGTGCTGTTGGAGTGTGAGCAGGGTAACATTTATGAAGGGATTCAGGGAAACCGGCAGGCCGGACTTGAATCCTGGAGGTGGGAAGTACAGTGCCTGCACTCTGAAGGAGGGGTGTTGATGTAGCAGTTTTTTTAACTAGTGCAGGCGCGCCTTCGGCAACACAGTGAAGGAGTGAATGATGAAAGTGTTTTTTTTCTTTTTGGGGTCACCCTGCCTTGGTGGAAACAGCCGATGTGTTAATAAATTAAATAAATAAATATGTGTATATAAGGGTGGTTCTGCTGCGTGTCTGTTACGGGGAATCATGTTACAATTAACTTGTTAAAATAGTCAATAAATTTTTAGTCCGCTTTACCCTGTGGACAGCTATAAGAGTTACTATGCTGCGTCAGCATGACTTTGTTATTGAGCTGAATCAGCATGACTTAGCTTCTTATCCTCCGCAGAAATAATCGAGCAAGAAGTTGGTGGTCGTAATTTATTGCTTAATCTGAATGTATTCTATATAAGCGAAGGAAATAAAGTACCTGACACCTCTTATATTCAATACGTTCGTCACTGAAGGTCGTGAATGCCAGTTTTTTAGGAAATTAAAATTTCGAGGATGTAAGTATGTATTCCTCTGTGCTTTATCTCTCAGAAGGTTAAGTCATATGGAGTTGAGACTTCATTGCCCTTGAGTGCTCAAAATATTAGTCCGCCGTGATAATATTTGCATTGTATACAATGTATAGGTCCAAATAGAAACTATACAGTGAGAAGAATGTGAAGGTAGGCGTTGCCACACCGATAGATTGTTCTATATGTTGTTATACTCGCATAGTGGACGGTAGATGGAGTGACTGCTTCCAGTCGCCTTGTCTCAAAACTATGAACACTTGTCAGAAAGGGAGATTGTCTCGCTATTAGTGGACGGAGGATCGAGCCTCCTCCACTCCTAGCACCGAATTACTCCTGCCAGCTTATCAGATTACAAATAATATTTTGCTCGAAAACTAATGTGACAACTAGGCGAGTACAATTAGAAATTTTGTCTCATACTTATTAGATAGAGTATCGAGCCTTCAACGGTTCTTGCGCTGACCCATAAAGCAGAGTAAAAACTAGTAAGACGCATGTGAAACAGTTTGGCATCTTTATTGACGAGGTATCCTGCTCTGCAGGTTTCTCGTCAATAAAGATACCAGACTGATGCACACGAGTCTTTCTCGTCTAATGTCGATCTTACATGCAATTAATATAGTGATAATGTAATATAAGTATATGTGTGCACGACCTCTTCTCTCAAGGATTCGAAGGAGTGTAAGAAGGAATTTTACACAGAAAGAACTGTTGTCTACTTAAGTAGAGAGTTCCTGGTGTTCCTGCCTAGCCCTGGGAACGGTTTTCTGTTTACATATTCTCGACTCATGATATACACTTTCAGCCTTTCCTCACCGCACCTATTCCACCCTCATCCCTCCTTACTCCATCTAACTCCACCCTCATCCCTTCTTACTCCATCAACCTTACCCTCAACCATAATCCTTCACCACCCCAACCACAATTCTTCACTCATCTAACTCCACCCTCATCACATCAATTCTTGGTTCACCTTCATCGCCTCACCAACTCTGCCTCACCCTCACCAAATTCACCCTCACCAAATTCACCCTCACCCCGCCATCCTCGCTTCTCCAATCCTTGCAAACTCCACCGAATTCTCCCTCACCCCATCATCTCTCCCGCACGTTACTCGCTCTTCAATAACCCAACAGCTCTCCCTCACTCCACAAACGCTCCTTAAACCAACCAATTCTCCCTTATTCCTCACTCGCAAACCCCCTTCTCATTCCACCAACCCCTTACCTCACCATCCCTCACTTCATAAGCCCTCACTTCATAAACCCTCACTTCACCAACCCTCGCTTACCCTACTAACAAGTCAACTGCATCCAAGTTTGTAACCCATCTGGCAGGTTAGCTAATATACGCTGCCTCTTAATTCTTCTGAACGGAGGATCGAGGATTGTATCTCTTCGCAAATATCCCACACGATGATGTTAATAGGTACAAAACAAAGGTTGCTTCGGATAACTACACTCAGTACTGAGTGTGTACGCTGAGCGATATACTAGCATCGCAAAACATAGCTGTTCTCATCTCAGCACATCCATTGTAAGTGGGTTGTTATGCGTGCCTTCTGTAGTTATACATAAATGCTCTTGCGTCAGAACACCCAGTATGCTGATTCCAACGCTATACATTCCTATACATTCTCGGTGTTTACTGCTGTAATTTTTGGTATAGAGACTGCAGTCTTACCTTGTATGCTTGTGTTAAGATTTGCCATGGGAATTACATTTTCTGTATCCTGTTTACTGAGACTGGTGACGTCTGTATTCACGGTATCTAGGAATGCTGTGGCTGTTGTATGCGTTCACAGTATCTGGTAGTAATGGGGATAGTGACTGTGTTTACAGTATATGGGAGTACTTTTTTCTTAAGGCACTGTGTGGTGCACAGATAAATAGAATCCTAGTGGTTTCACTGACATCGCCCAGTGTGCCACACATTTTCAAATTGGTGAATTCAGACAGGATTCTCCTTGAAAAAAAAAATCACCATGTGCTGGTTTGAGAATTTGCTTTGTCAGGGCCGAAAAATTAATTGTGAAACCCTCTGCTTAGCCCTGTGGGAATTACATTACATCTCTACCCTGGAGGGTTAACGCTTGAGGGTCTGCCGTCAGGGAGGTCACGGGGGAGGGGAGGAAATTCTGCGTCTATAAAACTTATGTTAAATAGGGTCTTTGCTAGTAATTACCTTTATTGCTCTTCTAGTTATTTTTATTTCTCCAGCGGATGTTCTCAGCACTAGGGAGATGACAAATGAGGTTATCTTGTATGTTTGAATATAATGTACTTGTGTGTGTATTACCACTGAAGAATTCTGGTAAATTTATTTGGATGGAGTTTTGTGAGAAATTCATTTTGGTTAACAAGTTACTATCTCGTCCCTATTAATGATTTATCTCAGTTTAAAAAAAAAATAGATATGATGGTAAAAGAAATGTTAAAGTCTTTGTCCTTTATTTTTGAATACTGGAGAAACCTCTTATAGTTTCCAGTCGTTTTGTACTTAGCATTGATCAATTAAGCTGTTAAAAAGTGCTGTTAATGAGTGAACAATTTATTATAAAGATTTTCAGGATTTTGATTGGGAATTTGTCTGGCCAGATACATTTTTTTACGTGTTTTACAAGGTAAGGTTAATCTTTCATACCTTTATTTACAAGCTAAGACCTGCTACGTACTTCTCATTTAAAAGCCTTTTTATTGATAAAAGACATACAAATAGGGAACAGGATGAAACTGGAGCCATCTGTTGGCCAGCGGTTTTATTTGGTCAACTGACGTTATTTCGTTGATGTCATTATGCTGTACAAACATGTTTACTATCTCTAGATATTCTAAAACATTATTACTGCTGATTTTTCTAATTCTTTTGTTGGTAAGCCAATAAAAAATTCTGAGAAAACCATACTCACGGATGCTGACTATGGAAAGCCTCTCTTCTCTTCTTCAAGTCATTGTACCGGGGCAGTGAAAGTTCCTATAGAAACTTTTCCCTTTTTCCTGCGCGTAATATAAAAGACATTAATTTTAATTTTCAATTTCTGAAGCTTTCTCTCTGTAACCCTATATAGTAAACGTGATCTTCTTACTCACCAGTCACTATCTTATGTTCGTTACGTCCAGCGAATTTACTTCGTTGTGTCATCCTAGCTGGTTTGTTATAGTCATTGTCTTTTCTTAATCTTTTCTTCTTGTAACCAGTGTTTCGTCTGCATCTCTTCCAACAATTAGATGCAATTTATTGTATATCTTTGTTCATCTCGTTAATATTCACTGCTCCCTAGTCAAGAAGAATTCGTGTTCATTGTAGCTCGAGCAGTGTTGTGGTTGCTAGTATCTAGGATTTTACCTATTTCAAATGATTGCGTAAATTTACTTAGTGTACAGTAAGAAAAAGTTACAATATATTATCTCCACATGCTGGAGCAGTAACAGTCTGGAACAAAAAAAAAAACATAGTGTTCGATCCTACTAGTTATTCTGATGATCCAAAGGATTTTTGGATTATCAGAATCTAGCTCTGTTATTGCCATGTTGTTTTCTGTTTATTTTATTTCCATATAAAAAAGACAGTTCAGTGTTTCTGGCGTTATTTAGTACGTCCGATAATGCAAATTTGATCTTATTCCTTTTCATTACAGCGAACTTTTTCTTCGGCGAATGGGACACCATATTGGAGAGAAAGTTAGACCACCAAGGAAACAAATGGCTTTAGAGTGAAAGGGAAATGGTACTGGATAAGGAGGGGACTTTAATAGAAAGTACAATAAGATTTGGAGAAATTGTTGAATGTAAATGAAATTTCGGCAAACATTTCACGCTTGGATCAGGGAAGAACGAGATTTGCTGGATTAACTGAAGTGCCATGAGAATGAAGGAAGTGAATGAAGCAGGAAGTTTGAAAAATGAAAACAATCAGCGGAAATTAATGAAATCCTGAAAACTGGTGGAAGTAAAGTGGTGTAAATGGTTGATGTATTCGTATGTATTAAATAAATTTGCAAGAGCGATGAGTAATCTGGAAATAGACGTTTGTAAATGGATGTAAAAAACGGGAAATGTATCAGAGAAAAGTGGTGCCGAGGCTTTTGTATGGGAGTGATGGATGATCTCTGGATGATGCAGCAGAGAGAGAGAGAGAGAGAGAGAGAGAGAGAGAGAGAGAGAGAGAGAGAGAGAGAGAGAGAGAGAGAGAGAGGAGGGAGGGGGGGGAGGAGGAGGCCGTGCAAATGTCATGTCTGAGATCACTGTGCGGTCAGAGTATTCTGTCATGGTGTTGCAGTAGAAGCAAGATAATATTTATGAAGGGATCTCTGAGAAACTTGTTAGCTGGACCCGGGGTCCTGGAGGTGGCAAGTACAGTGCCTGCACTCTGAAGGTGTGGTGTCCGATCCTCGTGGCAATACAACTATTAAATGAATTATGGTGAATGGGATTTCCTTAGTACTCGTCTGTTTGTGGTTGCAGAGGTCCGATGTAAAGACAAAATTGAAATTAAATGGCGGTATAACTAATATTAAAAAAAAAGCTGAGGAAAATTTGATGAGATAGTTTGGCCATATAGATCATTATAATTCATGTTAATCGCTTAACCCATGTGGTCATTCAGCGCAAGACGTGGTGGAAGCTTGATCCTCCTGCTGAGCGCGAGACACGTTTCCCAGTTGTACTCCTGGCCATATAGAAAGCATGGAGAATGAAGAGTTTGTCAATTATGCAGGTATCGTAACCCTGGGTCCTGCTTCTCTCTCATTCCCTGGAGTTGTAACTCGAGACTGACAAAGCAGGTGGGAAGCCGGCTGCACCTCGTCGAGTTCATGTGAGAATTGTTTACCGATGATTTACGTAAATTAAGGCAAAGATGAAGCAAGTTACACAGAAAAAAAATACTGAGAGGCAGGAGGTAGAGAAAGAGGAAGAAGAGGAAGTGGTAGGGATAGGCAGAGGGAGGAGGGAGAGAGGGGGGAGGTACAGAAAGATAGAGGAAGAAAGGAAAAGAGGGAGATGGAGATACACGAGACTTTTGTCACATTTTTTTCCCCACGACCAAGTTGGTCTTAACTAAAACTGAATAACTATTATTTATATAATGGAACATTGGCAGGTACCCGAGGCCGCCACCTTAGTTACCATTAATATATCATGGTAATGTGTTTTGAGGCAAGATATACTACCCATTTCTTTACAAAATAACCTATTACTTTACTAAATTACCTATTACTTTAGAAAAGAAACTTCTCATTACTTTAAATCATAAATTTATGTCTTAGATGGAAAGTGTGTGATTATAATTATCGCTTTGCCCCTCTCAGCTCTTGGACTCCCGGCTGTGTGATACATAGACTTTGTACCTTTTCTGGAATATATAAATAATCGTGGACTAGTGTTCTTTACTATTTATTGCTAAACAGATGTAACTCAGGGACCCAAGTGGAAATTAATCTCATTGTTTGACACTATTGGGTTATCGTAGGTTAAATCTACGTTATGTGAGCTCGTAAAACCTATGTATAATACCTAATTAAAAGTTTGTTTACTTAACTCGGCGGGAATAGAACCCGCGATCAGAGTCACTACGATTTCGGGAATCTTAACTCGGTCTATCTGCAGCCAAGATTTCACAGCGTGTGTGGACGGTCAGGAGGATGATATATAACGTTGCTACACAAGTCAAGTTGGACAACCGGTCAACTTCCAGCCTTAGACTCCTGACCACATTACGTTTTACCACACCGTCGCTTTACCGAAGTTCTGTATCTAAAGTAAAAGAAAAAAGTTTGCTTAGGAGGAAGAGCTGGCTCACTATACTGCAATATTTGTTTTTATTTATTGTGCAATCTGAGAGATGTACGGCACTTTGTGACTAGTGGCTGTATGGTGAGCAATGCAGTTGTGTAGGCAGGGCGAGTGATTGGACAGTGCAGGTGTGTAAGCAGGGCGAGAGAATGGACAGTGCAGGTGTGTAGGCAGAGCGAGTGAATGGACAGTGCAGGTGTGTAGGCAGGGCGAGAGAATGGACAGTGCAGGTGTGTAGGCAGGGCGAGTGAATGGACAGTGCAGGTGTAGGGAGACGGACAGTGCTTCACAAGTCTGGCGAAGAAATAATTATACCTGGCGGCTGTTGATCGATGATCCTCAGTGAATATCATCACAATCTGCTCGATGATGTTGGTAAACTTACATCAGTGTTAATGTTTGGGTTTACTGTTGATGTTCGTGGTGGTGTTAATGGTGGTAGTGGTGTCGGTGACAAAAAAATGATTTATGTCTCCAGAGAGGGTGAAAATAGTGCTAAATCCTAATATCGCTATTGTTTTGATAATTCAAATGGTAATATACACTTTTTACACCCTTTGTTTCTCTATTAGTCTCACGAAAAGGCATAAAAATATGAAATACAAGTTGATATTTTTTGTGTTAAAAAATATAGGATATAACATTGCTAAGCTAAACTGAAAAAATGTGTACAGCAAGATTTTTTAGGCTAGAACATTGTACAAGGAAAGATTCAGTAATGACAATGTACATTAAAAAGGCACAACGGGGAAAAGTATGCCAATGTTTCCTTAATAGTGTTCTAGAGAATGTGCAGCATTGTTGCCAGAATAGTGCACTAGAAAAGTTAAAAGAAATTACCTAAAATAATATACAAGAGAAGGTAAAACAATGTTACCAGAAAAATGTACAAAGAATGGTGTAAAAATACTCTCAGAATAAGCGTGATGGAAGGGAAAATCAAATGAATCTAACTGATCCCTAAGGTAAACATCTCATACAAGCTTAGTCCATCAAATATAAAAGAATCTGAACGGTGGTAGAGGAGTGTTTTGTTGAGGTCGAGAGCAAGCAAGAGTTTTAGCAAGACTGTGTGCAGAGTAAATGACACTGTTGCAGTGGATACCTTTTCCATCCACGGCACTTCCGAGTGGGTTTTGTCGTCATTGATAATATCCACTGCTTCTAAGTGTCGTGTACTAGATGTCGGTGTTTATATACTATTACAGTCCTAGAGGAAAGTCTTGTTAATAGACTGCACGTCGTTCAAAATTAAGCCATGTTAAGAGGCACGTAAGTTCCCCAGTCTTCTAATAACATGTTCATTTTCCCACTATAATCTACCTTGTCCATAATTACTAACGCATTTGCATTGTCTGTTTTCGTAAGGTGAAGTCCAAGATCTTTCCTTAATTCATGGTCCAACTTAACAGATCTTTGAGGACAATTGTGTTATTAGAAGACGGGGAGACTTGCGTACCTTTAAGTCTATAATTAAAGGTTTGCTCAACACAATGAGACTTTCTTTACCATTTATTGTCCAGTGTCGGTGACATTTGCTTGTCATGCTACTGCGCGAATATGAACACCCAGTTGTGTGTACAATTTGGACTAAAAACCTATTTTCCAAACTTTTTCAATTGAATCAAATGGGTTCATTCATTCGTTTGCCTATTGAGGCAAAATTATCAATTTTTAAAATACCGTTGTGAAAGCATCTTGAAATGTAACTAGGAAATTAAATTAGTTTTGGCAACTTGGATTATGTAATCGTGAATAGTTTATCAACACGGTTCGGTGAGTCCTTTATGACCGCAGCTTCCCGACTGACTGAACAATTTTGGATCATGACTGTTCGGCGGGGCCGTCATGTTCTTTGGATACGCTTTCTGATTTTGATCAATTTTTTTTCAACTCTATGCAGTGCTTGTGAAAAAAAAAATATTTCCATATGAAATATGATGTTATTGTATGTTAATGCTAAAATATCAACTTCGTATATTACAATAAGTTATTTCAAACATGTGACTAAGCCAGTTACGGCAGTTGAAAGCTCGAGTAAATTCTGATGTTTATGAGTTGAATTCTTCCAGGGCAGTACCTTTGGCTTGGTGAAGGGCTCTTCAGTTGAGGAACTGGGGCTACCCACTGCATCCGCAAATAACACTTCACTGGCTCTCGTTCTCCAAGTGTATAAACCCTCCTACGGATCTAGTGCTTCCGCATTAATATAATATTTTTCTCCTTATCCTATAGCTGTTTAACCCTTAGAGATATTGATTTTCCCCGTGAATATAACACATGCACGATGTGCCGAAGCCGCCATATTTAATATGAACCAGTGTTATGTAAACACAACATTGGACAACAAGTGTTACTACCTTCTTGTGTTGCTCTGAGAGATGGTGGCATCCTTTAGTGTATTGCTTCATTCATTAGAGTATTCCGTTTGATCACTTACGTAGTGAATGCTATTGGTAAAATATATCCATGGTGCTCTTCATAATTAATATAATCAATCTCTCAAATATAGAAGTTATGTAAACAAATACTGTAGTTGAACTGTCACGGAGATGAGATGCCTAAATATCATGTTGCTCTTAAAATTCAATCCCATGTTTTATGGGTATAATTTTTGAGCGTGTGGACGGGTTTGAATGTATACTCACCAAATTGTCATATATCAACTTCTGGCCCAGCCCCTTATCAAAAAGTATATTATACATCAGAATTTGAGAGTAACTAGAGTATACCTACAAATTTTTGTAAATATAATATTCGTCCTAATATGGCTATCAATGAAGGTTTTATTTAAGCTTGTTACGTTTCAAATTTATCTCGATATCTTGCAGTCTTAAACGTGGTAAGCAAGTAACAAGACCTGTGTTGTCACTAAGCCACAAGCAAGCAAAAATAGACAAAACTTAACAACATACGATATCCAAGTTTGTTTACGGTGGCTCCACTTGGAGCTTCTCAGAATTCTCTGGTCCATTCCGTACTAAATGTCTGAAGAAAAAATGAGAAGTTTAGTGAATTTTTGGCTTGTTATTTATAGATTTTTTTTGCGTTGAAGTCTGACATGATTGTGCTGGCAAAAGGCTGAGGGTACTATCCCTCAAGCACAATGAACACTGATGGTACGAAGTAGTAAATTATGCAGTCCATTACAGCCCATTCTCCCACTACATGTCTCCACTACTGGACCAGGTAGTCTATTATAGCTCGATTGTTCCAAGCCATCCATTACAAGGCTCCGCCAACAAGGCCCTGATGGTGAGCAAGATTGTCCATTACAGGTTGTTCTCGGACTGTAGGTGTACATTACTGGGCCACAGGTGGTGTGTACACTGTCATATTGGAAGCAATAACACATCGCTTACACCTGCGGCCAAATACTTAGTGGTGCCTGGCTGTGTCGAGCTAGGTTTACCACCGGGCGACACCATGCTATTCCTCCCTGACAAATATCATCTGCTATCATATTTTCGCCATTAAAGTTGCATTAAATCACAGTCTTCTGATCTGAAATGCATTACTCGCCGAGGCATAAAGGCAATTTCACTGAATGCTTAACACAATACGCCCTCTGTCTTTGACCAATAAACATGCGTACACGTTGTGACTATGGGTAGAATGTCTATATCGTGCGTCTGTGATAGATAATCCTTCTTTTACCGAGTTAGAATTCAAACGCAAAAAAAATAGATGCAAGCAAAACCCAGGAAGGAATATGAGACAGGAGGCAACATTACTCCAGGGCTCAATACCAATATTTTGACTATTAAATCAAACGTTAGGCTCTAATATAGTGCAAAGCGGCATTTCTACCGATATTAAATTTTGTTAGGACCAACATATATTGATACAAGCGCATTCGGATCAAATATAGTTATCAGAACATATATATTTAGTATACCAGATACAAGATCTGTTCTCTCTGATCTATTTCTCATGTTAGTGATATTGCGGATGATATTTACATTATCTCGAAAAGGGATAATGAGAGAGAGGCATGGGACACTGAGAGATGTATCTCACTGGCACACTACACACGCAAGAGAATATGACACAATAATAAAACACATATGTGCCACTAAGATAGCATGGTATCGCAACACTTGTGACTATAGCCGAGAACAGGGTACTAGTAACTAGTAACCCTGGTGTTAATGGTAGTCGTGGTGTTGCTAGTTATGGGGGTATTGCACATTATGGTGGTACAAGCTGTGGTGGTGTGCTAGTTATGATCCTGCTAGTTATCATGACTAGTTGTGATTGAATGTTACTAGTTATTTTGCTAGTTATGAGGTTATGATTCTAGTTATGGTTTTAATGTTGTGGGCTGTGATGCTAGTTATGATGGGGCTAGTAACATTGATTTTAGCTATCGAGATAGATGTTAGTTTGTGCTGGTGGTGCAAGTGTTAGCTATGGCTGTGGTGGCTTTACTTATGGTATTTGGGCTAGTTATGATACTGCTAGTTTCTAGCAATGAAGCTGGTGTTAGGGTCGTGGTGGTACAACTTTCATGTTGGTGATGACATTTGTTATGGCAGAGTTAAGTGTCATGCAAGTGTTAGAGTAAGAATTTTATAGACGTGGTATTAATTTTAGCTATAATGTTGTTAGTGATTATAATTATACAGCATTTTACTGCAGACTTGATCTCATCTCTTCCATCTTCATAGTTGTACTTAAATACCACTGACTTGTAGGACCTCAGCCACAGAGCCTGCATAAATCCTTGCAATTCCCTTCATGCTGGAAGGAAACCTAAGCTCCTGGTTGGCAACACACTCGCCTCACACACAGCTTCCGTGGCTCGATCCCCGATATGGGTGGAAATGCTGGGCATTTTTCCTTACACCTGCTGTTCCTGTTCACCTAGCTGTAAGTAGGTACCGGTGTTAGTCGGCTGTTGTGGGTCGCATCCTGCGGGACAAGATTGAAGGAAATTAGACAGTCCTCGATGACGCCTGACTTTCTTGGGTTATCCTGGGTGACTAACCCTCTGGGACAGAAATCCGAACAAATCTTAACCTTTAATGGACTTCCTGACGATATCCTTATTGTTTTACTGAAGACTCTCCGCTCAGGCTAACACACTTTAATGCAATGCATGTATGTAAGCCTTCCTGTTTGATGGACTATTAATATGTATACATTGCTAGTTTTTCGCCATGAGTGTCGTAAGAGGCGACTAAAATGCTGGGAGCAAGGAGCTAGTAACCCCCTCTTCTTCATAAATTACTAAATTTAAAAAATAACTTTCGTTTTTCTTTTTAAATTTCCTAAAAATAAAAAAGATTTTTTTTTTTCATATCACCCTCCCTCGGTGGGATACGGCCAGTTTGTAAAAAAAAAAGAACAAGCTTTTGTTTTCCCTTTTTAACTATCACATAGTTTAGCAGCACATTACTGACATCCGATTTTCTTAAATTAAAACACAAAATGAACAATCTTAAGATACCACTGCATTATGTTCTCCCTAACGAATAACTGACTACAACAACGACAAAAAATAGCTCTCGCAAGAGCTCTGACCCTTTTGTATTAATTGTAATCATATTAATATATTTGAAGATCACTAACCTAGCGAGGAACCTTGAACATTGTGAATGGTTGAGTGGAACATGTATTTAATATTTTTAAGTAATAGCCTCAGGGAGCGTAAAACACTTGAGAATGTGAGTAATGTATTAATAAGCAAACATAAGTATATAATCTAAGTGTGAAGTGATTGGACTATCCACTCCAGATAATATATTAGAATTAAAACGGACCCTGCCACACATATCATTATACAAAGTAATGAATAAACAGAAAGATCTCGAATCGCGGTTCGTAAATTGAGCCCCTCGTCCACCCTTCTGTTTATTCATTGACAGTTATTTATTACAACTTAATTTGAGTTCGTGTAAAATAATAATTAGCTGGAACCTGTTCCTCTACATTAGTACCAAGAAGATGGAACCTGCCCCTCGCTACATTACATTAGTACCAAGAAGATGGAACCTGCCCCTCGCTACATTACCACTAAGAAGATTTAACCTGTCCCTCATTACATTACATTAGTGCTAAGAAGATAGAACCTGTCCCTCACTATATTACATATGTATTTAAATGAATGAACCCATCACTTACATTTTGTAGGAAAGAAGAAGATAAGACTTCTTGCACACATTATACAAGCTCTGTGAAGACGATGCTTCCAATTACAGCAGCTTATGTGAACCAAGATGGAAATGTTCACTCAGAGCATTTTAAATGCACCAAGAAGATGTACTCTGGTGTTCCGAGTATTATAACGACCAGTAAGACTGTGTCTGGTATTTATGGAACGACAAATAAGGATAAAAACTCGAGTAACATCTCTGGGTTATTACTAACGGTTACTCTTTTTGTGTGTGTGGGATATCGTGTCAATATTTCTTTCACCAAGAGTCATAATCGTCCAGATATTTGTGGACTGGAAATTTGAGTTAGAAATCTGTAATCTCGCTGAATTAGACAGTGTGTATTGTTCTTACACCTTGTGGCGATGTTTTTATCAGTCATGAAATTGATCAAATTTGCTGTAGTTAATCCTACAAGTTTTATTCAACCGTAAGATATAATCAACAGTAAATTTAGTTTTTATATTAACTGTCGATAATTTTAACTGCAAGATAGGTGTCTGTGTCACCTTTGGAGTAGGTGAAGGATAACATTTATATTTTTTATATGGTGATCGCTATTGTGAAATTAATATATTTAAGGAACCTCAACTTCCATTTCATGTTTTTGTCGTGTGTAAGTTATGGGCCTTTTTTGGTGTATTTATTATTCACAGGTGATGCTTATAGTGTTGCTAATAGTAGATGGGTAGGTATTATAGCGATCATAGTAGTACGTAGATAGTGGTTATTGTGGGTGCGATGGTGCTTGTTTTAGTAGTGATGATGGTGTTTGTGGTGGTGATAGTAGCTGAAGCCGTGGTTATTGTGGCAGAGGAGATGGTCTTGTGGTGGTTATTGTGGCAGAGATGGTCTTGTGGTGGTTATTGTGGCAGAGGAGATGGTCTTACGATGGTTATTGTGGAAGAGGAGATGGTCTTGGGACGGTTATTGTGGCAGAGAAGATGGTCTTGTTGTGGTTATTGTGGAAGAGGAGATGGTCTTGTGGTGGTTATTGTGGAAGAGGAGATGGTCTTGTGGTGGTTATTGTGGAAGAGGAGATGGTCTTGTGGTGGTTATTGTGGAAGAGGAGATGGTCTTGTGGTGGTTACTGTGGAAGAGGAGATGGTCTTGTGGTGGTTACTGTGGAAGAGGAGATGGTCTTGTGGTGGTTATTGTAATTGACAAAGTCCTGGAGAGCGACACGTTGCCACAGTAAAGTGTCGTATTAGTTGCACAAATGTCCTTTTACCAAACAGGCCATTTCTTATAGCAAGTTCTCCAGACATAGGCTACTTCTGCATACACGAGGCTTTGCCCACATAACTGTTGTGATGGTGACAGTTGTGGTGCCGGGTCACCTATGGAAGAAAAACATACTAAATGGTTATAACTATAAGCATTAATTTCTAAAGGGGTGGACCGGTAAGCCAGCGGAAGGCCTCGGTAAAATGACCAAAAGCTCCAATGGCGGGTCATCATCTGACTAAGGAAACACTTGTCCTGTTTCCTGACGAATCTTACCTTACCTAACCAAACCTATGGGAGAAGACCCGGGTCGGGACCCACCCGGCGAACCTACCCTAACCGGGTTACGGTTGTAGTGGTTGTGGTGTTGCGTTGGTGATGGTGTTGCGTTGGTGATGGTGTTGCGTTGGTGATGGTGTTGCGTTGGTGATGGTGTTGCGTTGGTGATGGTGTTGCGTTGGTGATGGTGCTTGTGGTGCTTGATACCCCGTTACGGAAACAGTTATCATAATCTTCCTCATCTCCGGCAAGATGCTGGTTTTCAGTATTATTAAAGAGACTAATTAATAGTTTACTAAACTCATCTTTGCATTTATTAGCGACAGTTAAAAAAAACCCAGCTCATTAGGAGCCTAAGTTTTCTCTTTTTAATATGTTTGAGTCTCCATATCGGGATTTTAATGCCTGTAAAAATCACACAGAGCAGCGTACATTTGTTTTTCCTCTGGTATTTGTAATAAATTCAAACAGTGTCTAGTGTCTCTAATTAATATGCATTCCTCTGCATCAAGAATCTCTTGAGAATCTGTAATGATGGTCTAAATGACACGGGAATTAAGTAAAGATAAGAAACCCGTTGAAGAACGAGCCTTAATTCGCGCCGTGTAGACCCTTATCAAGTCATGACTTGACAGAGCGAAACGTTGTCAGCATGTCTTTTCTTTATTACTGTCGGCAGTCCGAAATTTGTATTCAGAATTAAGCTAAGTAAGAATCTGAGTTTATATCCGTGAAGTTGTCCGAGATGTGACTTTCTTTTCTGAGGCTTATATTAAACACTTTCACCAGCAAGAGAGAAAGCGTTTTCTGAAAGGTCAGTTTATGAACTTCGTGTCTTGCATTTCAGGTTAATTTAAGATAATGTGTAAGCATTGTTTAGGTGTTGAGTTTGCATTGTGTACAAGCTAAGCATATACAATGTAAGTCCTACGTAGTAATGCGTATGCGGTGGTCCCCGGTCTGTAGGTGAATATGTGCTATCTATGTAGGTCTAGTATTTACGTGATGTACAAGAGAAAACATCGATTTTCGCATCATTGTTATATTTGTTACTGCATTTTCAGAATATATATATATATATATATATATATATATATATATATATATATATATATATATATATATATATATATATATATATATATATATATATATTATTTATTTAAGTTTAAGGGCTTTTTTTGATGACTTATCTCAGATGTTTCAAATGTAATAAAGTGCCTAGTCGAGTTTTGAGATTTGAGTCTGCTCGTGAACCCGCCTTAAACTTTGTTCTGGGTCTATCTTACCTGTTTTTTAAGGTTCGGATTATTTTAACTTTCACTGAGTCTCGCTGTAGTCTCTTCTATTTCTCTTCTTCTCTGATGTTAAATAATTTTTTCACTATCTCTATGAATCATCAAAATGTCAGTTTTTTTTTATACTGTACTGATGATGATCAGTGTATTGGTAATGAACTAGTGGGTCACAGGGTTACTAATAAATGCGTGTAATGATCAAAGGAGAGCAAATGTATGTAAACACTGGCAGCCAAAGGCTTGTAGCACGTCAAATATGATTAAACGTGTGGTGCATAAAGGCTAACATCTACTATAATTGGGGTTATGCATAAACAAGTAAACTAAAAAGTGGGAAAAAACGTTCAATAATTCAATAAAAAAAATCTAAATTTTATTGAAAAAAAGTTTTATAGAAGTTATAAATAATATAAATTAGCAAGAAAAAAAAGCTAACACTAATTTCTTTGCACTCATCTTTAATGACTTCCAGAAAGATTCTTGAAAAATGATCCAGTCAGATTTCTGGGGCTGCTTGTCTATATATGTTGCGAGTAAGTCAGCTGATGGACGGGTGACCTAACTTGTGTGTCTGTGTACTCATCTTTAGTCACCTATATGTAGGTGCAGGAGTCGTGTCCCAGCTCTGTCTGTCTGTCTCTCTCTGTTACCATTTGTCCAAGGCACTTGTCACTAAGACACTTGGTGTGTCTGTCTGTCTGTCAGTAGGATCACATGAAACAGGCGATATCTTAATATGCAATATAATCATAGTAAAAATAGCAATATTCCAAGCGCTTATGTGATTCCTCACATTATATAGGATCTATACATATATTTATCCTTATAATCTCTCAATAACTTAAACGTGTATGATAAAACTACTTTCAACAAAGACTGAAACCCAGTATCGCTGCTCCACACAAGATTCCAGCGAAGAACCCATGTGTTACAGTGCGATGATACTAGATCCTAGCCTTACTTATCAGTAGTTTTCTAGCCCATATAGGCGGTGTGTGAGGTTAGTGGTGAAGGCGTGCAAGAATGAAGGCAGTGGGTAATTGCTTTGTAGGATGAGTGCAGGTGGTACTCATCTGGTAAGCAGGTAGTGTGTAGGTGTAGCCTAGGCTACGTGTCTTGCTTATGTTTTCGTGTGATTCTTACGAAACTGTGTCCACTGTGGCCCTCAGTGTTTACATATACTTTCATGCTGATAATGTTCTCCCTTATGTCGTTAAGTGTTGTGTTATCCCCAGTCGCTTACTATTTGCACATTTTTATTTCTAAAGTTGCCTTGTTTTCAATAAAATATCTGGGAATCCCCTTTGACCCATGCATGTCAGGAGAATTGATAGGGAACAGTGTAGTAAAGATAGCGAATGCCAGACTGAAGTTCCTCTACAGACAGTGTCTACCTCATGAGGCTCGCAGGACCCTATGTCTAGCCCTTATACAATGTCATATGGACTACGCTTGCTCTTCATGGTACTCTGCCTTGACAAAATAACTGAAAGATAGACTGCAAATCACCCAGAACAAAATGGTAAGATTCATCCTGGACCTGGGACCAAAGAGCATGAAGGCCAGGATGAATTACAACAATTGGATATGTTGAAGACAGTAAAACAACTGAAGTTAAATCAAGTTTATAAAATTGTTCACAAACAGTGTCCAGAATATCTTGCTGCCAATTTTGTCAAGGCTGGGAACCAAAGCAGTCATAGTACTAGGGGGAGAGAGCACAAATTTGTAGTACCCACAGTCAGTGGCCAGGCTTCAAACACCTTTTATTGTACAACAATAAAGGAATGGAACAGACTGCCTGAACGTCGAAGCCAGTCATAGCATGAACCAGTTCAAGAAGACAGCCAAAAGGTACCTAATGAATGTACCGACAGAAAGGGAGGAGAATTTTTTAACTAACACACAAATTTAGATAACTCATTTTACCTTATTCCTAGTATATTTCCTTGATAGTAAAATAATAAGATATTATCTCCTTTATAGAATAATAATAAGGTATTAAAAGGACACCAATGGAAATAAGTCACTTTATCTTGACTTTTTTGGGTTATCCTAGGTTCTCTACACACATGCTGCTATGTATGATAATCTATGTAAATGTATTTGTGTATACCAGAATAAACTAACTTGCATATCTTGCAGTGTTACCAGGTGTTTTACACTTCCTTGTACCTCTTTGCTTGCGTCTCTGTTCCTGACAGCGTTCCTTAAAACTGGTGAATAAGATACTTGTGTAACACTTGGGAGTTTTTATTTTGGAAACGTTTCGGCAGCCAGTACCTTCTTCAGTCCAATACCGAGAAACGATGGAACAAGAAGTCTTTCTCTTTCAATATATTGTTTCATGATTTTCTTCTATTTACCTCCTCATTTTTCGTTAGTCTTTCCTGTATGAACTTTTTTTTTTTTTTTTTTTTTTTGGGGGGTGCAGTACTAGTCTAGAAAGTGATTTACATTCTTTTTAGGGTATATTTTAGTAAGTTTATTTTTCAAGTTTGTATACTAATGTTATCGTAGTGAGAGGAATTTAATTAAGACGAGTAATAAACAGACATCCAAAAGCCGTGTTAAATATCTTTTATTTAATATCCAAAGATCATCTCTCGTCCAAACGTTCCAGAGTAAGTAAGTTTATTCAGGTATACACAAATTCAGTTACATAGATTATCATACATAGCAGCATGTGTGTAGAGAACCTAGGATAACCCAAAACAGTCAGTGACTTATTTCCATTGGGGGTCCTTTTAAAATCCCTTATATTAATCTTATCAAACTCTATCATTGCTAAAACAATTTAGAACATTTATCGAGCTCTAGAAATTTTAAGGCATCACTCCACATAGAGAAACTGACAGCATTACCCCTTAACATTGTTAGACGAACTTAAAAAAAAAAATGGTTTTACCCATGTACTCTGTGAACTTTGCCTTTTGTATCATAGCCTCGTTGTGCCATGTTTACGAATTCTTTTAGAGGGAACAGCTCTCCTTGTGTGAGTATTTTAGTCAGAATCACATTATGTAGCTCTGGGCATTATTTCCATTATTGTAGCATTGACATTTCGAGAAGTAATGTTACGTGGGCGAGATATAGAGCAATACTTAGAAGCTTTCGTGCGGTTTACAAGTTAGACGGGTTTTGGTGGGTGCTTCCAGTACCCGGGTCCAGACTTGTTCTTGCTCTGCCTGGACTCAGCTTGCTAACGGCGACTGTTTTTTATCTCTATTTTATTTGAATTCCGCATTTTTTTTTCGTTTTGGATTCTATTTTTTTTTCAACCTTTTGTCATGTTTTTTGTCTCGTTTTTTTCCTTTTTTTTTTTTTTTTCATTTTTTGTATTTTGCTTGTTCCTTTTCCTCATTATATGCTTCATTTCCTAGTAAATGTTATTTTTGTATGTTTTTGGACTATTTTTGTCAAGAAAACTACTGAATAATGGGTGTTATCGTTCCGTTCATCACAATGTATACATTATATAATCAGAACTGCAACCATTAATCTCTACATAAATTTGTTTACTCATTAAGAGAGAATAAAGGCTAAACCCACTTCCGCTTGCTCCAGCTGCCCCGGAGTCTTGAAGTCTCCCCTTCCATCCATTTTCTCGCCATTTAAAGTATACATTACACACGAGCTCGTTTTCTATAGCCAAGACGGGAATAGTGGGAAGAAGGACAGTCTCGAAGTATTCCATGTAAAGATTAGCCAGAACAGGAGATAGAGGAGAGCCCATAGCGACACCAAAGGTTTGATCTTATCCGCCTTTGTGTGGACTCTTAACTCCTTTTCTTTTCAAGGTAAATATTATTCTCAAACCTTTGGTGTCGCTATGGGCTCTCCTCTATCTCCTGTTCTGGCTAATCTTTACAAGACGGGAAGGTTGTTATTTAGGGTAAGTAAATTTATTTAGGTACAGGTACACATTATCATACATAGTAACATGTGTGTCAAATACATAGCGTAACCCAAAAAATTGGCAGTGACTTATTAAGTTTAAAGTGTTAGTGGTTTTAAGGGTAATTAGGTTTTACGTATTTATCGGTTTTATTAAAATTAGATAATGATAATTTTTATTTCGATAAAGAATACATTGGTATAGGTTTAGTTTTAACATGACTGACATACTTCATACAAAACACTCGAATATTTTCATATTTTTGCGAGTATTAGCTGATGTTAGTATGGATTAGTATATGTAACTTTAAATCTATTGAAAACCTCGTGTCTTAGAGTATTGTGCAAATTATGTCATTTCATTCCTACAGCCCAGTGGTTAATAATCTTAATGCTTCCTTAACTCACATTGACAAGATGCTGACATGCGTGTCGCTCAGTGGTATTGCCTTCAGTTCGCAACCACAGTACCCGGGTTCAATCGTGGGTCGATTGCAGACTAGAGCATATTGTCTTAGAGCCATTGTGTCCTTGTTCAGCTAGCAGCAAATAAGTACCTGGGTGTTAAGCGACTGTTGTGGGTGGTATCCTCTCGGGATAGTCGTATTCCTGGGCGCTAAGTTGTGAGATTAGGTGAGGTGGGATAATAGTTCATAGCCTGTAAAATCATCGGTGCAGAACGAAATGAAAATCAATAAAGTATTACTTATTGTTAACGAGGCTGCACTTCATCCAATCTGCAGCCAGGAATTTCTTTTATGCAGCCGTAAAAATTATATAGAAGTTAGTAAAACAAATGGGACTATAGTAATTATATGAAAGTGGATCGTATCTTGGAGGGTATTAGCCTTATGGATATTCTGTGTTACAATTTTAATAAATCATATAATTTTGTATATATATTCTACATTAATAAATTTTATAATGAAAAGTGAAAGAAAGTTGAAACACAGGTTTATAAAGAAAAGAGATTTCGAACTGGTTTAGAGACCCTTTTCAGAAAGTAGTTGTAAGTGTAACTTTGGGAGGTAAAGAAATGCAGGTTTGCATGTGAATAGGCTGGCAGTGGGCGGGTGAGAACAGTGAGGAAATACTTTTTTGGGGAAGGTTGTGTTTGTTTATAAAAGTACTGAGTGAAAAAAGCTGCCAAGTAAGGAGATTGTAGGAGTGCAGTGAGTTCTTTAATTCATTTGTCGAGATCTTTTGTATCGGTTGAGTGATCAAATTGCGCGCTGGAATGCAGGATTTTGTAGCATGTATACTGATTGTGTCTGAGGTCCGCCATGCTTTAGAATTATGTCATAATAAAAGAAAACTCATCCGATCTATCTGCGTTTTGCCTTCCACAAACCTTTCACTCTGTGACAATATGGACGAAATAATTCAAGTATATACACTTGTTACATCTTTATTAAATTCAACTCGGTCCTGGGACCTTGATCACTGCAAATGACTCCAATGCACTTCATCTGAAGTGACCAAAATGATATCCTTAATTGGACCGAAACGTGTCCAAAAAGGGGATATCGTTTATGCACTTGGGTTCTTTCACCTTGTTCTTAGCAGAGTTTGTGAACGTGTTGGAAGCAATAGCAAATGGTTAATCGATTCTTGCAACCCCGTGTGTTTCAGCTCAGACACGCGAGTCAGAATGGTAAAGTTTAAATATGCGGAGGAAGTCTTCATTCTGGCAGCGTTCCATTGCTCACCTCTCGTGAGATCTGAACACTGAGCGAATCGTCGTCAGAATAAAGACTTGTTTTGGGCGTGAGCACACGCACTCATTCACACTCTTTACCATACTTGTCACCATTCGCAAGCCAAAGCGCGTGGTTTAAACGCAATGCCAGAATGACCAGTCCACACACGTAACCCTCCTGCTTGAGCTGCAACTCTATGTATGACCTTGCGAATCACTGACTTCAAGGTAATCTCGAGTATTAGAATTTTCCTCACGAAACTAACAACTATAATTTTAGTCTTGGCTACTTGAAGGTGAAACTTAGCAGGAGGAAGTAAAGGCTGTGTATACGCACGCAAAATCTGTATAACCTGCTATGCTTGATTAGCCTATTATTTTAACTTTAAATAATTCGTTTTGTTAGTGTGAATAGTCGTGTACATTGGTATTTTTTTCTTTTCGTTAGCTACATTATGAGAGGAATACTGTGGAGTTATCTGACTCGTAGTATATTACCTGCTTCACAAAGTTTGTTTATTCAAGTTTATCACAAAGATTCCATTACACTGAGCTATGATAATCCCAGACTTGTTTTCACGGGGCAAGTTCGTGTTACCGTGTTTACAAGGTCGGACACCAGAGGTACAACTGCTCGCGTGACCAACCCAGGAGCAGTAGAACGAGGAACACTTGCAGGACACTTTATTACAATGAAGTCTCGTGTTGGAAGGCCAATTCGATGACCTTAAGAGCCTAACCGTGTACTAGTTGGATAGAATTCTCAGCGTTAACAGTAATGAAACTCTGTAGTTTGGATGGTCATTGAATTGTAATCCTCGCTTCTGGCAAGACAGCGCTTACATAAATAATGGCGTATTTTTTTCCTTATTTGGGCCACCCTATCTTGGTGACAGGCGGCCGATGTAACAAAAAGATAATGATATTTATACCCATCACACTTTTGTATCATCATTTGCAGATGACACTAAAATAAGCATGAAAGTCACCACGGTAGAGGACACTGAAAAATTACAGGAGGACATAAGCAGGGTCTTCCAGTGGGCAGTGGAGAACAACATGACGTTCAATGGTGATAAGTTTCAGCTGCTTAGGTATGGAAAAAATGAACTCAAAAGGAACACTATATACAAAACGCAATAGGGTCACCACATAGAACGAAAGGAACACGTTAAGGACTTGGGAATTATTATGTCTGCTGATCTGTCTTTAAAGACCATAACAAGACAAAGATCACACTAGCCAGGAGATGACGGTGGATATTGAGAACTTTCAAACAATGGAAATAATGCCATGGGACACTTCAATCGCTAGTGCTCTCACTAGAATACTGTCTTGCTACGGCCCGTTCAGACAGGAGAAATATCAGAGCTAGAACAAATTCAGAGATCGTTACGGCTCACATTGAGCCTTGAAACATCTAAATTATGGGAACGCTTTCAAGTCTTGAACATGTACTCTTGGAGCGGAGGGAGAGAATACATGAGTAATACATAACTTGGAAGTACTTGAGGCCTGGTCCCCAATCTGCACACTGCCATAACATACAAATACTGGAGTGAGAGATATGGGAGAAAGTGTAAAATAAACCCAGTGAGGAGCAGGGGTGCGGTGGGGACAATACGGGAGCACTGTATTAACATCCGGGGTCCCAGACTATTCAACATCTTACCAGAAGATATCCGAAACATCGCTGGAACCAGTGTAGAAGCCTTCAAGAGGAAACTGGACAAGTATCTTCATCGGGTGCCAGATCAACCAGGCTGTGATGGATATGTGGGGCAGCGGGCCTCCAGCAGCAACAGCCTGGTTGACCAGGCAAGCACCAGACGAGCCTGGCCCATGGCCGGGCTCAGAGAGTAGATACTCTCGAAACTCTTCAAAGGCAAAGGTAAGGTAAAGGATCTCTGTTTACTTCTTGTCCTCGAATCTTGAGTCGCACGTCGTTATAACTTTGATGGGTGAGGGAGAGGAGGGTTAATTATAGAGGTGATTTATCATACCGCGCCCCAACGTCTATTTTGTTTATTATTAATAAATTCATGAGGATGCATTAAGTCACTAAGCGTTGTTCCAGCTCCCTGGGATTTAGGGAGCGAGGCAATCAGGTTTGATCCGAGGAAGGGAAGGGTAGGTCCAATGCCTTTAGTCGAGTCAGTCACCACCGTTAAGCATCATCATTAAAACGATTATTTAATATGAAAATTAAGCGAATTTTTGTAGGTGGTAGAATTACCGACAATATATTAGGTAAAAGGACACAAGTGCAACTAATGTAACATTTTATTGTGGCAACGTTTCGCTCTCCAGGAGCTTTGTCAAGCCGACGCCTAACATAAGCGAATTTTGCTTATCAGTGGTAAAGCTCAATAATAGACAACTGAAAAACTGTCATCAATACTAGAAATACCTATTTGCTACGGTATTGTATATAATTCATACTGTTGTAGTTTGATTTTTATGGTTATAAAATCATTCCGAGTGTTAATCACTAGTTAAAAAATCATAAGGCAGTGTTGGAACATCACTCGTCAGTAGAGGATATAAATGACATGGAGACAAACAGGAAAGTAAGTGTGTATTTCGACTTTCAACTGAGATTATCTTCCATAGAGGAAATTCAGCGAAGGTCATCTACTGCTGAGAACATCCAACTTGGGTCATCTGAAGAGGACCTCAGCTGAGACCCCCTTCAGCAGAGGACATCATTTAGAAGTCGAAATAATATACAGACAAGCTTTTTTTCCTCTTTTTTTCTCTATATGGTTTCTAGCCTCCTAATACTACAATATTTTTTTTCACTCTTGAAGTTCGTTATGATTTACAACTCTGAGGAGATTACATATCATTTATTCTCTCTGTTTAATACCACTGCATTTGATATATATTTCTCTCTCTCTATCCATATCTAAATTTCTTTATGCACTCCACCTCTGTTGTGGTAATTTTCTATGGTGTGATATCTACTAGGGAAGTTAGAGCAAGTCGCCATTACGGAAAGATATCTACAACGGTAGTTACTTAGCTCTGTTGAATGCTATCTTCAACGGAAATTAGTTAGTTTTGCGGAAGGTTATCCACACTCGAAGGTAGAGAAAGTCAGCCCTTCTGAATGTTGATAAAAGTGTTTGCAGTGTAGAAGAAACAACCTAGTTGAAATTTGACAAGTATCGACCCTAGAAATTTTTTGGAAGGATTTTTCTTTTGTGATCTATTTATAATATAAATCCGTGATGCCCAATACTGAGGCAATAATTTTGCATTTATTTTCTCTGTTACTCACAAGGGCCAGAAATATGATGCTTCTTACCAGATTAGGGTAACGATTCCTTTTCAGAATTCCATTAACTAAATATCTTCTGCTCCTTAACGAAGATTGTATTAGCAAAACAGAAAAAAAAACATTCCACGGGTGGGGCTTGAACCCGCGGTCAGAGTCGTAAAACTCCAGACCAAAACGTTATCCGCGGGTTCAAGCCCCACCCGTTGTATGGTTTGTTTGCAATCGTGTCACTACGATTTCGTGAGTCATTAGCAAAAAACAGATTTCAGGGGTCATAAACTTAAAAAAATTAGCATAATTTACCTCCAGTACAAGAAGCAACTTGATCATGCCATAAAAAATACTCAACGGTCTTGACATAGCAATTGGATACTGCGGACTTTCTTCGTGAGAATGTTACACAAAGACATCAGGAAATACTACAGTTTCAGGGCAGGAAGAGGAATGACCTGATGTAACTGTAGATCAGCAGAAGTATGATGGGGGCCTACGAGGCCATGAATTTGTAAAAACAAACTGTTAGATTTAAAGAAGCAGGACCAGATCCAAGCAGCTATCTACGTAACTACAACTAAGTCTGTGTATCGCTCGCTCTCGCGCGCGCGCAGCTGCGCTACATAAGCAGTCTCTAAGCTTTATTACGGACACTAAGTCTTAAACCAAGACAGAGCACTGCTGTCTTGGTTTAAGACTTCTGCTTACCATGATTCCGAAGTCCTTTTCATATCCTGTATGAAGAAATTCTGCCTTATTTAGTTTAAAAGTGCCCAGATTATTTCCATTCTCGAGGTTCAGGACTTCGGACTTTTCCTCAATAAACTGCATTACCCTATTTTTTGTATCGTCAGTGAATTTGTTCAAGTTATTTTTTGTTATTCCCTGTGTATTGTCTCCTTCATGATTTTCCTCCTTTTGTGCAAATTTTCTGTTTATTAGATATGCATCAATCTAGGAAAATGTGTTTTAAAATACCGTGTAGTCTGCTGATAGCCAGCAAATCCACGTAAATAACATGGCAGTCTTTGTCATAGATAACCATCTAAGATGTCTTTGCAGAATTTTTTTTTTTTTTTTAAGGCATCAACGACCGTTGTGTTGTGACTCGTTTATTAAGCTATGCTCATCAAGGTGGTATTAATTGTATTCGCTTTTACCGACTACAAGAATTTACTCACTTTTGAAATTAGGCTATCTCAACTTTTGTAAATAGGAATCACGTGGGCTTTAATCCACATCCCCAGCATGGTACCTGTTTGCAATGATATATGCAAGAGACTGAAAGAACCTTTGAAAATTACTTCAGTGCTCTCGTATTTATTTGACATTAATCGGTCTTTTTGTTTGACAAATGTGTCTCCAGAGTTTACGATGTTACGTAATTTGTTTTGGTCACAGCCCTATAATTATTAATTGCTGGAATTTCAGGTGTGACTTGCGTGAAGACCGACAAGAAACTATTTTGAATAATTTTAACTCATTTCGCATTATCAGTAAGCTGTCCAGAGTTAGTTTCAAGTGTACCCAACTTTTAGCTAATCTTTGTCGTATATACATGATTTTTTTTCCGTATATGTAACTTAAATTTCATTGTATTTTTATATATACAAACTCCATAACATGTTAACACATTCATAGCTGGGTCGTCGTTCTCAAGAAACTTGTCAGGCTGTTCATAATTGATAAAAAAACAAAAATGAGTTTCATAAATCATATCCTATGATTATGTTTAAGAGCCTCGTTTACCAGTGCGGTAAAGTGTAGGTTGGCGCTAGTTAAATGCTCGCATCTCCAACTTGTAGAGTTTTGTCAAGCGTTTGTTGCTGGTAAATCTGTCGTATAAGAGTTAATTCCACTTTATTGTTCCGGGGAGTGGAGCTTCTCTCCGTAACTGCGGCTCTAAATAGAGAGATCAGTGGTGTTTGACTCGAGAGGTCACCCCGCTTCTGAGAAAAATGCTGCTGCAGTAAACACTTTGAAAGATTAAAAGGTTACATGCAGTGTAATTAGACAGACAGCTCTTCACAAAACCACTTGGAAAGGTAAATATATTGTGCTTAACGACGTTATCATGGGACTAAAAATATAACTTTAATTAAAGCTCAGTATTGTTTGGTCCCGCTGTCGAACCTCCACAAGTCATTCCGTACTACAGAATATGCCTAAAGAATAATTCGTCAAGAGATATCTCTAATTTCCCAGCATTCACTACCTTAAAGCATTATTTTTTTTTTACGTTTACCCGCCGTTGTTTCAATGAACAAACATATTCCCCTTTGAGGCATTTTTGCTTATTTTCTTCTACGTTCTCTTAGAACTGAATAATCTTGGTTAATTAACGTCACAGCCGCACAAGTGCTATCTGAATGTGTCATCTTAGGATGACGAGTCACTTCAGGACTCCTCTTCCCTGTCAACTATGCCATAATGATTGCCTCTCTCACTGTCAGTGCCTCCAGGCAACAGTGCGAGTTGCACTAAGGTAACTAATAATAATAAAGTGCCTTAGGGCAAGAAATTACGTCAAACTTCCTACACTAATTTTCCCATTCGACTGTAACATTAAAGTCATGGAACAGGAAGCTGGCTCCTCTGTATCTAGTCGCTATATTCAGTTTGACGACCAATTAAGGCAAGTCCTTGAGAACTTCTCCGAGACCAATCAAAACTCGATCGCAAAACATATTTGAATTGCTTCAAGTGTCCGTGAAGTTCGATCCAAATATTACGTACTGCCGACAATAGTGTAAAAAAAAAAAAAAAGAACATAGAGTAAGCTTTGGGAAAACGTTTTTTTTTCTGTAAAAAGCTTAATCGAATCATGACTTGATAAAGCTCTAAACACACAGCGAAACGTTGTCCCAATTACAGCCTGTCCTGCTACGTGTGTCTTCTCTCTTCGTGAGGCTAACTACGCTGCCTCCAGCACGATGTCAATAGCAACGAAAACTGTATATTTTAAGAGTAGGTTACAACGTAACCGAACTTAAAACATGTTTACTTAACATCAACCGATGATATAAGGATATAAGGAGCGACTCGTACCTCACAGCGCTGAACACGCTGGTAACCCACGTTCTCTGTTAAGTCTGAGGACGGGATGTAGGTTGTTATTGCAGCCTCGTTTGAGCCGGGGATTATTGTTAGTGTTGGACAACTGCTTGCTGTAAAACATTTGTAATGAATGAAGCATAAGTCACAATACTAGAATAACTCACAACAAACTCTCAGTACCGAGGCTGGAATAATTCACAACTTAATACAAATTGAAGATATGGAACTTTTTTTTTTTATTAACACATAGACCGTTTCCGAGCAAGACAGGGTGGCCCGACAAAGAAAAACTTTCATCATTCACTCCACCACTGTCTTGCCAGAGGCGTGCTTACACTACAGCTACAAAACTGCAACATTAACACCCCTCCTTCAGAGTGCCGGCACTGTACTTTCCATCTCCAGGAATCAAGTCCGGCCTGCAGGTTTCCCTGAAACCCTTCATAAATGTTACCTTGCTTACACTCCAACAGCACGTCAAGTCCTAAAAACCATTTGTCTCCATTCGCTCCTATCTAACACGCTCACGCAGGCTTGCTGGAAGTCCAAGCCCCTCGCACACAAAACCTCCTTTACCCCCTCCCTCCAACCTTTTCTAGGCCGACCCCTACCCCGCCTTCCCTCCACTACAGATTTATACACTCGAAGTCATTCTATTTTGTTCCATCCTCTCTATATATCCAAACCATCTCAATAACCCCTCCTCAGCTCTCTGGATAATAGTTTTGGTAATCCCGCACCTCCTCCTAATCTCCAAACTACGGATTCTATGCATTATATTCACATCACACATTGCCCTCAGACATGACATCTCCACTGCCTCCAGCCTTTTCCTTGTTGCAACATTCACAACCAATGTCTCACACCAATATAAGAGTGTTGGTATAACTATACTGTATGTAGGAACTGTTTATTGGCAGTACCCTTTATGTATGAAGGAAGGGTGTTGAGTCGTGGTCCCTTTACACTTATTGAGTTCTCTCTCTCTACTCATGGCTTCCCTGGTCTTCACAGGAGGTATCCCTCATCGTCTGCTAAGCCTTTTCTTACATGTGATTTTGGTGTGCAGAGTTGAGAATAATTCCTCCAGTATCTTTCAGGTGTATATAATGAAGGATCCCTACACTTTCCAGCTTAAAATGTTAATTTTAGTGTAAAATAATAATTCCTCTAAGTTAAACAACAAAATTTACTTCCGAGTTAGAGACCAGTCGGAAAGTGAGGAAAAATATCCTTCAAGTGTGAGCCGCACTCGACTTCCTGTGCTGGTGATGTGATCGTTGTCTCCGCGCTACACTCACTAATAAACGTCTTGTCTGGCTGGCGTGCTCGTATTTTCACCTTCTTATTAGCCGCTGCAGCAGGATTTTGGGGTCATTTCTGGAGTGTTTACTTCCAGTAGCTGTAGCTCGTTATTTTTGCATAACACGCCTTGCCAACAGCACCAGTCATTTTTCCCCCCTAGAGTGAGCATTACTAAGCAATTGAATGTGGGAATAAAACTTCATATAATTGGAAACAATGTTAGTTTTGCATAATAATCAGATTTTTTTAATCTTTCCGTCCGGTTATTTTTGTGTTAAAACCTACGTTTCCATGTATTTTAAATGCAGTCTCAAATTGACAAGTATCACCACCTCAATAAAGAAAATTCTTGTTATTTTCGCAACATCAAATTGTTTTAACATAAGCAGGAATTATTAAAAATATTTCAGTGCTTATTTACTCATTTCCTGCAAGTATACGAAAGTTCGTCGCAAGCTTCTGATTATTTTCCAAAAGTTATTAATACAATAATATTTTCAAGAACATTTAATATTCTTTCTCCGCAATGAGAGGGAAAATATTAAGAAGTGTTTAATATTTTTCCTCCACGGTAAAAAGAGTACTCATATAATGTTACTGATACGTCCATGTTTTTTTTTTTTAATTTATGTTTGTCTCTATACTAGATGGAGCTTCATGTCCATCGAACACATTTATAATCAGTTCTATCTTTTTTTTTTTTAATTTGTAATCCCTTAATTATTTAAAATGGAACAATATTGCCAGTAAAAAGGTTGTATTTTTAATCTCAGTCATATGTCCCATTTGTCTGTAGTGCCACTGGAAATAAGCAGGAGGACAAGACAGGAATGATTACTTCTCAACAATAGTGCCTTTGCAATTTCTTGCCAGAACCTTAATGTTATTTGAATGTGTTTGTGTGGCTAAGTTGGGAGGGGTTGGTTGAGGAGCAAGCGAAGTATGTACGGTGGTGTAGGGAGGGACTAGGGAAGGGCTGATGTAGGAGAGGAAAGACCACAACAACGTCTGACGAGACACGGAAGTTTGAGTTCGAAGTGGTTCGCCGGTATGGTCCCGGTCCAGGTCTTGTCTATGAGGTGACCCGGCTAGACCCTTTGTGCTATTTATATCAGACAAGCCTAGGGGAAACAGGCCATGTCAGTCTATTTTCCCACGCAAAAATACACGATTAAGTCTAATAACTGTTTTTACTTAGGATCAAATCAATGGATACTCTGTCCTGATCTTCCTTGACGAGCCAATTGGTCTTGACAGCTTATCAAGAACCTCAGATTTATTATTAAGAATGAGATGATTATCTGAAGAACGGTGCTTTATGCTACACTTTACCCCTCACTCATAAATAATAAATACAATATTTTACACTTTGTATTATAAATTTAATTGTGGTTGAGTTTTTTTTATAGGATTATATAAGTAACTTAAAGACCACTACGGTTAAACAGTAGGGTCAAAAATCTTCAGTGAAAATAAAGCAACAGTGAGTATCTATAATCCGAAGGAACAATAATGTTATTAACTGTATAGACTGCTGGCTGCAACCTCACTATACATAACATTGTGTACCTGCGACCTCACTATACATAACATTGTGTACCTGCGACCTCACTATACATAACATTGTGTACCTGCGACCTCACTATACATAACATTCTGTACCTGCGACCTCACTATACATAACATTGTGTACCTGCGACCTCACTATACATAACATTGTGTACCTGCGACCTCACTATACATAACATTCTGTACCTGCGACCTCACTATACATAATATTCTGTACCTGCGACCTCACTATACATAACATTCTGTACCTGCGACCACACTATACATAACATTGTGTACCTGCGACCTCACTATACATAACATTGTGTACCTGCGACCTCACTATACATGACATTCTGTAACTGCGACCTCACTCTACATATAGCATTCTGTACCTGCC
The DNA here is from genome assembly GCA_009830355.1 of Cherax destructor. Classification (NCBI taxonomy): domain Eukaryota; kingdom Metazoa; phylum Arthropoda; class Malacostraca; order Decapoda; family Parastacidae; genus Cherax; species Cherax destructor. Next base: position 48,695 of record WNWK01007293.1, on the reverse strand, counting down.
CCCTCACTACACAACATTCTGTACCTGCCCCCTCACTACACAACATTCTGTACCTGCGACATTACGAACCATAACTTTCCGTACATACAACTTGCGATACATAACATTTCGTACCTGCGCGATCTCACGATACATAATTTCCGTACCTACAACTCGAGATACATAACTATTTGTAAATTCGGAATTAACATAAATAACTTTCCTCAACTGCAACCGTATGATGCAAAATTTTGGGCGGGCGAATCATAATACATAACTTTCCTGCAAAACCTTCAGAAATGCTGAAACATCTAGGCACATCAGAATTATTAAAAAAAAAAATATGTAAATATATAATGGAGAGTAGCATCATTTACCATGCATGAATTTCTGTGTATATACAATGAAGTGTCTTGTATGTGTGTGTGTGTGTGTGTGTGTGTATATATATATATATATGATGATTGCCGATGTTATGAATGAAAAGAAGTTGGATGTCCTGGCCCTAAGCGAAACAAAGCTGAAGGGGGTAGGCGAGTTTCAGTGGGGAGAAATAAATGGGATTAAGTCAGGAGTATCTGAGAGAGTTAGAGCTAAGGAAGGGGTAGCAATAATGTTGAAGGATCAGTTATGGAAGGAAAAGAGGGAATATGAATGTGTAAATTCAAGGATTATGTGGATTAAAATAAGGGTCGGATGCGAAAAGTGGGTCATAATAAGCGTGTATGCACCTGGAGAAGAGAGGAGTGTAGAGGAGAGAGAGAGATTTTGGGAGATGTTAAGCGAATGTATAGGAACTTTTGAACCAAATGAGAGAGTAATTGTGGTAGGGGACCTAAATGCTAAAGTGGGAGAAACATGCAGAGAGGGTGTAGTAGGTAAGTTTGGGTGCCAGGTGTAAATGATAATGGGAGCCCTTTGATTGAACTTTGTATAGAAAGGGGTTTAGTTATAGGTAATACATATTTTAAGAAAAGAGGATAAATAAGTATACAAGATATGATGTAGGGCGTAATGACAGTAGTTTGTTGGACTATGTATTGGTAGATAAAAGACTGTTGAGTAGACTTCAGGATGTACATGTTTATAGAGGGGCCACAGATATATCAGATCACTTTTTAGTTATAGCTACAGTGGGAGTAAAAGGTAGATGGGATACAAGGAAAATAGAATCAGTAAGTAAAAGAGAGGTGAAGGTTTATAAACTAAAAGAGGAGGCAGTTAGGGTAAGATATAAACAACTATTGGAAGATAGATGGGCTAGTGAGAGTGTAGGCAATGGGGTCGAAAATGTATGGGGTAGATTTAAAAATGTAGTGTTAGAGTGTTCAGCAGAAGTTTGTGGTTACAGGCGAGTGGGTGCGGGAGGGAAGAGGAGCGATTGGTGGAATGATGATGTAAAAAGAGTAGTAAGGGAGAAAAAGTTTGCATATGAGAGGTTTTTACAAAGTAGAAGTGATGCAAGGAGGGAAGAGTATATGGAGAGAAAAAGAGAGGTTAAAAGAGTGGTGAAGCAATGTAAAAAGAGAGCAGATGAGAGAGTGGGTGAGATGTTATCAGCAAATTTTGTTGAAAATAAGAAAAGTTTTGGAATGAGATTAATAAGTTGAGGAAGCCTAGAGAACAAATGGATTTGACAGTTAAAAATAGGAGAGGAGAGTTATTAAATGGAGAGTTAGAGGTATCGGGAAGATGGAGAGAATATTTTGAGGATTTGTTAAATGTTGATGAAGACAGGAAGCTGTAATTTCGTGTGTAGGGCAAGGAGGAATAACATCTTGTAGGAGTGTGGAAGAGCCAGTTGTGGGTGTAGGGAAGTTCGTGAGGCAGTGGGTAGAATGAAAGGGGTAAGGCAGCTGGGATTGATGGGATAAAGATAGAAATGTTAAAAGCAGGTGGGGATATAATTTTGGAGTGGTTGGTGCTATTATTTAATAAATGTATGGAAGAGAGTAAGGTACCTAGGGATTGGCAGAGAGCGTGTATTGTTCCTTTGTATAAAGGCAAAGGGGACAAAAGAGAGTGCAAAAATTATAGGGGAATAAGTCTGTTGAGTGTACCTGGTAAAGTGTATGGTAGAGTTATTATTGAAAGAATTAAGAGTAAAACAGAAAGCAGGATAGCAGATGAACAAGGGGCTTTAGGAAAGGTAGGGGTGTGTAGACCAAGTGTTTACAGTGAAACATATAGGTGAACAGTATTTGGATAAGGGTAAAGATGTTTTTGTGGCATTTATGGATTTGGAAAAGGCGTATGATAGGGTAGATAGGGGGGCAATGTGGCAGATGTTGCAGGTGTATGGAATAGGAGGAAGGTTAATGAAAGCAGTGAAGAGTTTTTATGAGGATAGTGAGGCTCAGGTTAGAGTGTGTAGGAGGGAAGGGGACTATTTCCCAGTAAAAGTGGGCCTTAGACAAGGATGTGTGATGTCACCGTGGTTGTTCAATATATTTATAGATGGGGTTGTAAGAGAAGTGAATGCGAGGGTCTTGGCAAGAGGTGTTGGGCTAAAAGATAAAGAAGCAAATACAAAGTGGGAGTTGTCACAGTTGCTTTTTGCTGATGACACTGTGCTTTTGGGAGATTCTGAAGAGAAGTTGCAGAGGTTGGTGGATGAATTTGGTAGGGTGTGTACAAGAAGAAAATTGAAAGTGAATATAGGAAAGAGTAAGGTGATGAGGATAACAAAAAGAATAGGTGACGAAAGATTGGATATCAGATTGGAGGGAGAGAGTATGGAGGAGGTGAATGTATTCAGATATTTGGGAGTGGACATGTCGGCGGATGGGTCTATGAAGGATGAGGTGAATCATAGAATTGATGAGGGAAAAAGGGTGAGTGGAGCACTTCGGAGTCTGTGGAGACAAAGAACCTTGTCCATGGAAGTAAAGAGGGGAATGTATGAGAGTATAGTTATACCAACGCTCTTATATGGGTGTGAAGCATGGGTGATGGATGTTGCAACGAGGAGAAGGCTGGAGGCAGTGGAGATGTCATGTCTGAGGTCAATGTGTGGTGTGAATATAATGCAGAGAATTCGGAGTTTGGAAATTAGGAGGAGGTGGGATTACCAAAACGATTGTCCAGAGAGCTGAGGAGGGGTTGTTGAGGTGGTTTGGACATGTAGAGAGAATGGAACGAGACAGAGTGACTTCGAGAGTGTATAAATCTTTAGTGGAGGGAAGGCGGGGTAGGGGTCGGCCTAGGAAAGGTTGGAGGGAGGGGGTAAAGGAAGTTTTGTGTGCGAGGGCTTGGACTTCCAGCAAGCATGTGTGAGCGTATTTGATAGGAGTGAATGGAGGCATATGGTTTTAATACTTGACGTGCTGTTGGAGTGTGAGCAAAGTAACATTTATGAAGGGATTCAGGAAACCGGCAGGCCGGACTTGAGTTCTGGAGATGGGAAGTACAGTGCCGGCACTCTGAAGGAGGGGTGTTAATGTTGCAGTTTTATAACTGTAGTGTAAAGCACCCTTCTGGCAAGACAGTGATGGAGTGAATGATGATGAAAGTTTTTCTTTTCGGGCCACCCTGCCTTGGTGGGAATCGGCCAATGTGTTAATAAATAAAAAAAAAAAAAAAAAAATATATATATATATATATATATATATATATATATATATATATATATATATATATATATATATTAATTTATTTATTTATTTATTACCTCTTGTCTATTATATACAAATTAACAAAACTGATAAAAATATTGCAGGAAATTTTCCTTTTCGCTAATGATAAAAAAATTATCTTAATCTCAATACAACGAAGTAAAAACAAGTGATTGAAATCTAAAACGGATGAGTAACTTCTATAGTAAATACTACCTCAGCATTTTTTAAAAAAGTATAATCACAAAATTGTCAGCAATATAAACATGGCAGTGTGTAATCTTCGTTAGAAAAAGGTTATACCGACGAGGCCTCCATACAGGTTTAGCGTTTTTTTTGAGAGATTAATAAAAATAATTTCGAAATTGTTCCGTAAGCCAAGACGTGGGAAGCTCTAAATTTCGGCAATTACTGCATGACTACAAAACTAATAATATATATTAAAAATGTCCGAGACCGGAAAATCAAAGTGAATGAGGAGAGAGAAAATCAGAACCGGTTTGAGGTAGGAACAGGTGTGAGACGAAAAATAATTTCCTCTCCAATACTATTCATTTTCCTAATCGAAGAGTAGATACACGATAACAGAACGCAAATGTGTCATGGGACAGTTCTCGATACAAAATGACATGGAAATCAACTAAATTTCGCCTCATACTGTGATAATTCACATGAAAAGGTATTATCATTTAATGAAGTAAGTTGAAACTTTAATTTTTCCAGAGATTATAATCAACAGAGGAAATATCAAGCAAATGAGGAAGAAAAATCATAGATATATCAATGTGTTTCCTATACTAACACAATGTTACTGAAGAGAATATGCTGTATATTCGAACTTATGCCCCAGTACTGAAGATAGTTTTAATAGATAACACTGGAAAAAGTATTGTAAATTAATGGACAAGAAAACACTGAATCTACACTGACGGCATAAGTCTCTGAATATCACAATTCACTGTAGAAATGTCTTACACACGCAATTGTCTGTAAACAGAAAATTATCACTGAAGTCCTCAAGCTGCGTAGAGGAGGTGATGGTGGTGGGTGGTGATGGTGGGTCTTGGAGTGCTGGGTGAGTGGTGTTCCCTCGCATCTAGCTGGCACCTACACTACTAGGCACGTGAATATTCTAAGCTGTGCTAGCTTAAAATCACACAAATACCACAGATGGTAAATACCACTCTTACCAGCGTCCTACTGATAGCACAAAGTGATATTGGAGACAATACTTCAAAGAGGAACTGGCTTGGCTTATTTCTGGCTTGGCTGGAGAAGCAGCTGGCTTAAGTTCTCGAGACTGGCTGACTTGAATGCTGGTAACTATGCACACAGCATGAAGGAGCAGGTTGGATGACTGAAGAGACAGGCTGGATGACTGGCTGAGGCAGGCTGGATGACTGGCTGAGGCAGGCTGGATGATTAACCGAGGCTCTCTCCCATAGACTGGCTTAACTGGCTGGCTTAATTGTGCAAAACCCGGATCAACTCTTCGAAGGTTAGCAATTAACACGATAACTAAGCCAGGAAGCTGAAGAAACTGGCCTGGACGGTTGAAGCTGGCTGTGTGGCTGGCTTTGTCGGTTAGAGTTGGTGGGTGGTGTGTGGGGTGATGGCGAGCTGGCTGGCTTTGTCGTGGCGGGTGGTGTGTGGAGAGGTGGCGGGGTGGCTGGCTTGGGGAACGCCCGCGGCACTCACAATGACCTAGGTTGATCGTCTCGTATCTGCGTAAATACCCTAATCCATGCCCACAAAGCTGCCACCAATTTGTCGTGTGGATTCTTGATGGATTTGGTAATAAACACAAACGTAGCTTGGCTTAGGAACTTATATATTAGTGGAAAAATATGGAAGGCACTCAGGTCTGACCTGTCTGTCTCTATACACTGCTCTGAACTGAGGCCAGTGGGCGAGGACACCCACGGCATTCAAAGGGTGACTTATGACATCATGCAAGGTCAGTAGAATGACTCAGTAACGGTCAGTGATCACGTAGGGAGGCTGTGACTCAGTAACGGTTACACTGAAATACTACTACTGAACTACTACTGACACACACACACAGGTCAGGAAGTGGAATAGTCTAGCAAGTGATGTAGTGGAGGCAGGAACCATACATAGCTTTAAGACGAGGTATAATAAAGCTCATGGAGCAGGGGGAGAGAGGACCCAGTAGCGATCAGTGAAGAGGCGGGGCCAGGAGCTGAGTCTCTAACCCTGAAACCACAATTAGGTGAGTACACTTCACAAGAAACCCCCCTATTTCTTGGAACCCGGAAAACTAGTTTTTTTGGTCTTTCAGTCCATTTTCTATTTATGGTTCTGTGATGGGGAAGTAGTTTTTATGCAGCGATCACCAGAGTATCCCACATACACCACCATTTGCTTTGTGCCATAATTAACTATGCAAGACCTCGTAAGATCTTTGTTGTTTACTCACCGATGTGAATGTACGAAAAGAAAATTCCAGAGAGTTGGGATGCAAATAGTTTTCTGCCGACACGTTGGGGAACTAGCTTTAGTTGGGACGACGTTTCGCTCTTTGTAAGATTTATCAAGTCATTGGCTTGATGAAGCCAGTGACTTGACTGTTTGTTCTTGATGAAGCTTGTTCTTGATGAAGCTTGTTCTTGATTAAGCTTGTTCTTGATTAAGCTTGTTCTTGGTGAAGCTTGTTCTTGGTGAAGCTTGTTCTTGATGAAGCTTGTTCTTGATGAAGCGTGTTCTTGGTGAAGCTTGTTCTGTCATTACCATAGAGCTTCTTGCATTTTTTTAACAGGAAAAAAACTCCCTTATTTACGTGTAACTCCGTCAAAGGCAGGTCAGGCACTAGATGAAATCGAATCCATTTTTTGTGTCTGCGTATACGTGGAAGGTAAGTAAGCCCCTGGAGAAATAGTTGAGTCCTCATGGTGTTCTTGCTACGGGCCTTAGGGAGACTTTACTGATTGTTACACTTTTAGATACTAACCATTCGAAATTATTGTCCATTATGTTGGAAAGATTCAATTACTGTTATCACCATCTTTGCTGTGTTCAGCATCTGTTATGGTAAATTTCCCTGATAAATGGAAATTTTAACAAAAAAAAAACGTTTTTTTTTTTTATACTTAGGAAAATTAGTTGTATAATCACTTTGCCTCCTGGGAGCACTAAGGTTTAGGGAGCTCGGTTTATGAGATATTAAGAAATAAATTTTCAACTTGGCGCCGTGACTAAAATACATCTGGATTATATTAAGTTCTCTACAGTTAATTGGTACTGTTTCAAGTGCTCGAAGTTAAATTCGGCATGTTTTGTACATGGTATATGCTCATGCTCTATTGCTGATCATTAAGTTTTCAATCTGTTACCTCAAAATTGCACACTTGTGAAAAGTGTCATTAAATAAACAGCACTTGTGGCATTTACTTCGTATCACTCTTAAATCTCGCCAGAATTATAATATTCAGCCTTTCTCTGTACGCGTCTTCCGTATTTACAAATGAAGGTCTTGGTCCTTCAATAATAGGAGAAGATTTTAGCGTGTGAGCTTGTGATTACGTTCAATCTATCTTATTCTCAACCAGTGGGATTTGAGGCACCTCTGGTCACATCCTTTCTGTCTTGCTAATTGGCGTCTTCCACGACCACTGCTCGACATGCAAGCGTCATCTTGAGGTATCTTCAGATTAAATTGCTTCCACCGAGTGTTGATAATGTGAGTGGTCTCTGGTCTCCGTTGTACAAATGTTGAGAGAGAGAGAATCAGAAATCAGTGGACTTTGAAGAGATAAGAGGGACAAAAAGAAATGAGTCAAATGACTACGTAGTGGGCACAACTGGAGGACCCAAGATTAGTAGCAGCCGGAATTTACAACGCACCTACAAATACTAGGTGATTAAGGAGGGAATGTGAAGATAAAAATAATGGTTAACACCTTAGAAACAGTATCAAAAGACCGCTTGACCAAAGCTAAGCTACTAATCATGGTAATTACAACCACAAAAAATACTTGGAAAACAGGGACTCATACGGGGTAGCAGAATTATGGAGGCGCTAAGACGATGACGATGATGAAAACTTTGGGTCATCATGTCAAGTACACAAGACAGAAAGGAGAGGATGAACCATCGAGACTAGATCTAGTATTCACCTAAGTGCACCTGATGTAGATGTAATAGAATAGGAGAAGCCCATTGGTACTATCGATTACACGGTACTGACTCATAAGTACCCTGTGGCAGTCAACACCGAGGGAAGAATGGCAGGTAGGATGGGCTGGAGAAATCAAATTTCAGCCAGTAGAATGAAACCATAATTTTTAGGTAATAACAGTGAATCTCTATATTCACAAAATAGCTACACCCCAGTGTGCGATTTTGGCCTTAATGAGAGTTCATAATTATTAACATTAATTAACTCCCAGGGTTGCACAAGGTTATGAGCTGCAGGAAAGAGCAACTCCCACTCATATTTTATGTAAATATATTTCAGAAAATGATCATACATTTTAATACATACCGAGGGAGCGTAAGAGGGGTTTAATTATTATTGCATAATAAAATATAATAATAATAGCTTTGGCCGTAGGATGTATACTACTAAACAGATTAATCTTTAATTAAATAATATTCGTATCGTAAAGTAAGAATTATGGACAATATGTTACGTAAAAGTGCACAAGTAAAACTAATGTGACATTTTATTGTGGCAACGTTTCGCTCTCCAGGAGCTTTGTCAAGCCTGGAGAGCGAAACGTTAACACAATTAAATGTTACATTAGTTGTCTTTGTGTCCTTTTAACTAAAATATTCATATCAGAGTTAAAATTAACCTCAAAGTAAATAAAATTGTTAGTGATCACTATATACATTTTTACAAGACTCCGAAAAGTCCAATCATTTGAAACTCCGCAAGGAGATATAGTTGTTAGTATGACTGTGAATAGATGAGTGAGTGTCCATAGGTGACCCTTCCCTCTACATCTTAATCCTATGCTACAGACCACCTGCTGGGGCAGTGTAAACCAGAGATCCCCAGCCAGTCCTAATCTAACAAGTATATACGAAGAGATAAAGGTTTACTTGTTAACTCCAAACATGCATGCACTTCACACAGTGTAGAAACACACGCACATGATGGAAACCGAAGCTACAGGCTGATCGAAACTCTCAGGAGACTAGATGCGACCTGAATACTTCGTGTCCACTTGTGTACAACTTACTGCACTTGTCCTACCTATCAACAAATCCGAAAATGTATTATTCTAAAAATATTAATAAAAAACATACACAATATTTGCACACTACAGGCATTTATTTCTTCGCCTGAAATATTCCATCTCCGAATATTTCAGACTTACAGGGGATAAATATACATATACAATTGGATATAATATGTTAGTCTTCATGATGCGGGTACATAAACGTAATTCTTTAACATTTTCGTACATACTAGTACATAGTTACACTGATAGTAATAAAATTAGTAACTTTATTTGATATCCAGTTGTACATTGGAACACCGTCATAAAGTTTTATGAGACTGGCTGTCCCTGGGTTACTGTGGCACTAGGCATTTACCAACAGTTTTATGATTGCCCTCTGGGTATGTCTGCCTTTAACCCTTTCCACTTTTGAACAATGTTCTTGCCTGCTATCTGTCTTGTTTAGATAGTCTTATCTGGAACGTAATGTTTACCCTGACACGCTTTTCTTAGGGTTGACTCGGTGTTTCTTATGGTAGACACTGACATTGCTTCTGAAGACAAATGTACTCACTGAGCACGTGTGTGTGGGTGTGTGGGTGTACTCACCTAGTTGTACTCACCTAGTTGTGGTTGCAGGGGTCGAGACATAGCTCCTGGCCCCGCCTCTTCACTGGCCGCTACTGGGTCACTCTCCCTGCGCCATGAGCTTTATCATATCTCTTCTTAAAGCTGTGTATGGAACCTTCCTCCACTACATCGCTTCCCAAGCTATTCCACTTCCCGACTACTCTGTGACTGAAGAAATACTTCCTAACATCCCTGTGATTCATCTGAGTCTTCAACTTCCAACTGTGTCCCCTTGTTGCTGTGTGTGTGTGTTAGTTACCATTTTGTCCTAGGCACATGTCGATTAGACACTAGGCCTGTTGTATGTATGTGTGTGTGTGTGTAACGAAACACTTCGAAATGTTTCGGCCCCGCCGGGAATTGAACCCGGGCCCTCCGTGCGTGAAGCAAGAGCGCTAGCCACCATGCCATCGGGGCGTGTGTGTGTGTGTGTGGGGGGGTGCTCGCGTGCGTATGTGCCTGCAAACTCATGACTGATAGGGTTGAGCTCTAGTTCCTGGCTCCTCTTAACATTCAGCAGTTAGTTCCTAGGTTCTTGAGCTTTTGTCCTTACTCGTATTATTAATTTTGTTCACAACATTTGCATAATTGTAAAAATTTTGAAGATATTGGAATGAATCAGGTGGCATAAGAGTGGTTGTAATGGGTATAAGTGGGTGTGGTGGTTGTGGTTGGATGATGTGAATGAAAACGTGGTGAGGGTTGGAGGGGACTGGATGGCGGATGTTACAACTTCGTGTTTATGTCTAGAGTATTATATTTCTTAATAATATTACGTGATACAGCCCTCATGTGGTACGGAAGTAAGGAATGTAAACACGATCGGCTTCTGAGTGCAACTGTAAACAAAATATTCACTATATCCTGACATCTACAGTTAATTTGGGAAAGTGTTGTTAGATTCAATAATATTTTTTCAAAGGAAAGGAGCACAGAAACAACTACACACACAAATGTAATTAAATAAAGTTTTACTAAACCTCTCCTGTGGATCCATAAATTGAAAATTAAATAAGAGACTTTGAACATTGAATACAATAACAAAAAAATGTACTTTCTCTAGACAGTACATATATAAATCAAGTATACTGCATAAACTAGAAAGGGTTAGTAATTAGTTATGCATAAATATACAGTAGGCTGGAAGTCCATCTCTTATGTGAGCCCTTCAAGGAAGAAGAGAGTACTTGGCAGGTATTGAAAAAAAAACATGTTTGTCAGAAAAGGATAACTTGTTCCACCAGCTGTTCAACAGATGGGAGCTCACAGTAGAAACCTAGCTTCTACCCAGCCCTTCTAGCGCAGGGTAGGTGCCTGAGCCAGAGTTTGCTACATCCTGCAGCTCACAAGACTGCCATTCCCACGGTCCCCCTGGGGCGTGGAAAATAGCAGACAAGGGGCCTAGCTTCTCCCTACGAGCCCCGTGAAAGCGTGGAACGTGGCTAGGCCTGAGGACAGTTGGTCCCAGACGATGAGGGGGTACTTGAACCTCCTCCCATGGGAGACATAGGTCTCAGATACTCCCAAGACAGGCAGCCAAGGCCGGGTCACCATCTGGAAAAGACCCGGACCGGGAGAGTACCGGCGAATCTACAACAACAATATCTAAACAAGGAGCTGAAAGGGACAATAAGTAGGCATTCCAGTAATTCCCATTGACGTGCGGAAATGGAGAGAAACGCTCGCTAAACACACGTCTCACTGTAGGCAGTGTTTCCAACGCTCACAAAATTAATGCCGCAAGCAGACATTTAAGTAAGGAAAGTGCCCGTGAAAATTACTTAAAATGAGTCAAGGTCCTAAATAGATGCAGGAATCTTTCTTGCAGTTTTGATAGGAAGGCGCCCACTCTAGGAGTTAACTCTCCAGCTCTCAACTGGCTCTTAAACTGGAGAAAACTTAAATTGCATCCCAGCCAGGTGACAACTCTCATTGGCTGAAAACTATTAAAGTATATTGACGTATGAGGGCATATGACTACGTCACCACACATCAGCCAATAGACACATAGAGCAATTAAAAATAAAAAGCTAACTCATCGCATCTACTTACAGATGGACACGAAACGAACTTGAACTGGACATGTCAGCTTAAGGTTGCTGAATTTTGTACAGGTCCACCACGCTCTTTGCTCCTGTGTCTCATCTAATAAGACACTAAAATACGATAAATTATAGATATTACAAGTTCTAACCTACAACCTATGAATATTTGTTCTTAAGTTTGTTTGTATGTGTATATATATATATATATATATATATATATATATATATATATATATATATATATATATATATATATATATATATATAATGTGTGTGTGGATAGGTATTACAAACAACAAAAACATTACAAACACCACAAATAACACAACACAGCCCAAAAAAGAAAAGACTCAACACCTGCTTTGAACTGCGCTCTGGAAGCCTCTTGTCAGCATACCAGAAACATTATCTCAATTTCCAACGAAAACTCTTCTAACTGCCCCATTTATATATAATTTACATATACGAACTTCCATGCTTCATTTTGTAACGCAAAATACGGATGATTACGTGGTAAAATCATTCGTCTGGGATGCTCCAAGGAAAAGAATAAGATCTCATCAGTAACACTTATGAAGATATGAGAGAATTTACCTTCATCATCGTCATGACCTATTGCATATTACTGCCGATTTTCTGGTCTATTTATTGTGCTAACATTGGTCTCTGCTGGGATAATAAGACCACGAATTGTTCGCTGCTTAAAATGCACACAATGTCGTGTGTCCCGCTGGGCGGAGGAGGGAAAAACCTGTGGCTTTAAATTTCGTTTATGACACCTTCCTACAAACGAAATGACTTTCTGAGTTGTATATGTGTATGTTTCAAGATTCATGGTGTACCCAGGCTACTTCATCATCCCATCTGTTGGACTTACTCTTCTCTTTTATTATACGCTATTGTTCCGTAATGACACCATTGGAATGCACTGCTGTTTAATGATACTCTAATTTTTAGTACTTATGTTGTATAATACGGTATTTTATGTTCTTGTTTATGCACTGCTGATTCTTATTAAGGTACTTTATGTACTTCTCTTTCGTAACTCATGAAGGGAGGTTGCATTGACGTCGGTAAGGGCTTTTGAACTCATTAATTGGAGCTACCCCCATCCCTACCCTTCTCTGGATCAAACCCGATTATAACCAGTTCCTCAGACTCTGTAAGACCCCTAACGGGTTTAGTTCATCATTTTGGTTACAGAAAATAATAATACTAATGTGTTACTGTTTGTTAGTACTGTATTTTAGTTGTGTGAAACCTGAAGATGATAATATATAACCTGTCATCAGCTTATATATAAGATTTTGCATGTACCTTTTACCAAACACATGAATATTTTCGACAAGTATGGTTTTTAACTCACTTCTGTTTACTTATGTCCTGTATACGACTTCCAGCAAGTCTAAAGTGTCCTGCACATTTGTATTGAGAATATTTTTCATATGGGATGAGATCCATAGCCAGAGCCGGATTTAGACAAGATTAGGCCCCTAAGTTATTGTAAGCTGTAGAGGCCGTATTTGGCAAGTGTTCACGGAGAATAAGGCTGTGTAACAGCTGAACTTGGCAAGAATGCCTCCGAGATGCATAACAAATCTGTGCAACCGATCACCTTAGAGTGTTGTTCCTGCGATGAGAACAAGTGATCTTGGTGGACAGTGAACGATTATCTCATCGCCTAAATCCTGTGCTAAGAACAGGTTTTTTTAAGGTTCTGTATTATTTTGTTCTTCACAAGCTTTATTCCTAATCTGTAAAGTTTTACACAGGAAATTATAGTAGAGCATCCATATACTTTAAGTAGGTTACAAAGATTACAAGTAAATATATGTATACATTAGTTTTATACAATGTTGGTTGAAATATGTACTTGATACTGTAAAAATGTAAATAAGGAAAAAGTCATTAAAATACGTGATTTTTTAAGAAGAGCAATGTTCTTTTGTTAACTTTTTGACACATGCATGGGTGTCTATATTCATTTCTGTGATATAGATGTATCTCTCTCACGGTTCTTCAAGCTCAGTGCTGTAGCTAAGCCGCTGTTAGTTCTACTTTTCAACGATATAACTGTCTTAGTGTTGACCATCGGAAGCCTGTGTATAAGTTTGCTAGGAATGTAGTAATCATTGGGAAGACTGACCCGACTCTGTCATCTGATACTATCTTGCCGAACCAGATAATCTTGTGACAATAAGTAACATTTGGGGAGATGTTTAGTCTCCATGACTTACGAGGTCATATAGCTTGAACAATGTACATTTACAGGTATTAATGTTGGGGGAGGGGGGAGCATGAGTTCTGCTATTATCTACAAGCTTGCGGTTGCCGCTGCCTAAAACTGTTTTCTTTGCAACGATACGTGAAAATAATGCGTATAATCTGGAGTTGGTTCACTGTTGGTATCTTTTTTTTATTTCAAACAACAGGTAAGGTTGCGGTAGGAGTGCTGTCCTTGACTGTACTGTGAACAAAAATTATTTTGCTCTGGATGCAGATGTAGAGATTATTGAGTGCTCGGAGTATCCCATTACTAGAGGATGGAACGTCCTGTTGCTATTATTTGCTGACTTTGTGCTTGTCACCGAGGGATTTGTTGTGTTGTGATTTGTAAGTCAGGTCTCCAAAACATGCAGTGCGGTTGGCAGTTATGGCTTTATTATAAAGCGCCTTTTAGAGGAGATACTGTTTTCAGTATATTGCTTCAGATAAATTTACTACTACTAAATAATAATAATATTAATAAAAAAAAAAGACTAGATATTTGTTGAGGACTACATCCAACAAATCCAGACTACATCCCAGAAACCAGTACCATTGTAGGATCTAACCCAAACTTTACTTTGTATTCGCCTCCGCGCAGGTAACAGCACATGTAAAATAGACCAGTGGTCTGGAGGTTAGGGAAAGCATTAGCCTATACTAAATAACGTTGGTGTTCTTTCGTAACGCTCTGGCACTCAGTCAGCAGATTCTGCGCTCTTTGTAAATTCTCGCCTGCGTACCTTGATGGGAAGCCATACTCAATTTGAAAACACTATTATGATTAACTTCAGACCAACTTGTCTGATGCGTGACCTGACTTAAGGAATAATGAGTCTAGTAAGATAAGTTTTGTCATTTTGTACGTCCGTTTGAGAACTAAGTCACATTAATTCCACTTGAGATTACCAACGAGAGTCTAAATAGGGAGCAGTTAGAAGGCAATCCTATGTATAGAGGTGTGTTTGTGTGTGTACGTGTGTACAGTGAGGGGTATGTATCTGTATATATACACAGAGGAGTGTATCTCAGTGTATATACACAGAAATTATACTAATATAAAAATTTTAGGGATTAAATAATCCTTAAATTTCGTATCTAGGTTGAACAAAAACTAGTAATTAACACTGGAGTAGTAACTGTGTCAGACTGAAAACATAACTTTGATACACATACTTTTTTCTGCCTGACGAGGAAGAGAAGTTTTTCTAAACAGAGTAAAACTTTTAATTATCAGTGAATGAAATGTGACAAGTTTTACCGAGTCATTAAACGTTCTTCAGGTGAGTTCCATCATTTATTCCCAAGCGCAAAGTGATTTCTTAAGTGTATGTGGAGAGGTTTATTATTATCCGTGTGTAGCATATAAATGTTTCGCAGATATAAACGTTTATACAGAGGCTTTTATGGACACATGTTATTAGTGAGGAGTGGAAGATGTGAAGTTTGCAATGTTGCTGTGACCTACTTATTGTAAGCTCTTGATGTGTTAATTGCAACACGAAAGGCCAAGAGTTATCATTCAATTGTCCCTGTGGTTGTTTTGCATCTTTTATCGTTTGTTAGCGATTTTTGCACTCACGCGCGCGCACAGTGTGAGTCAGGGCCAGGAGCTGAGTATCGACCCCTGCAACCACAAATACGTGAGTAAATAGGCGAGTACACACACACATACACATACGCATAAACACACACACACATACATATTCATGAACTCAAATTAAGTTGTAATTAACTGTCGATGAATAAACAGAAGGGTGGACCAGGGGCTCTAACCGAGGTCCGCAAATTGAGTCCGAGGCTCTAACGTCTGTCAATTTACGGGCCGCGGTTTGAGCCCTCGAAGTAAGTATAAATATAATGAAGTTTGTTAAAGACACAAGGCAAAAAATACCGAAGAGAGAGAATTCTACATCAGATGGAGTCGATGTATCGCTCAGTGTAGAGCTTTATCAAATCATGATAAAGCTCAACAGTGAGCGAAACGTCGTCAAAATAAATACTTCCTCTGCTTAAAATCTTTTTTTTAGACCAAGTAGAGGTTCGAGAAATAAGATCTCTGGTTCTTATCTGGCAGCTCTGAATGGCCCGTAGGGTTTAAGACTATCTTTGTGAATATAACTAAAAATTCAAATTCTGTCTGCATCCAATATAAATGGAATCTAATAGCAATACATAATATAAACCTTCACACTCGTCTTCTAACACAGCACTGGCTGGGGCCAGGCTTGTAAATTACACGTCGAGAACCAATTGTTCAATTGCAAAATACTCTTTAGCCTGAAGAGCCTAGAAGTGGTTGTGTGTGTGTGTGGGGGGTGTTTTCGCCTGTTTGTGTTTGCAGGGGTCGAATCGTAGCTCCTGGTCCCGCCTCTTCGCTGGTCGTTACTCTATCCTGCTCCAAGAGCTTTATCATGTCTCTTAAAGATATGTATGGATCGTGTGTGTGTGTGAAGGAGAGAGAGAGTGTGTGTGTGTGGGTGGGTGTGTGAAGGAGTTTGTGAATGTGTGTGTGTGTGACTTAAGTGGTCAAGGTATAACTAAAACTTTCTTGCCAGCTTGGCAGGAAAGGTCACACAAGGGACTGGACTACCTCACCGCCTAGGGAACTAACTGTTGTACCATCTTTTAGCACCAGTTTATGACACTGCTACTAACGCACATACCGTTACCTGCATTATGCATGCGTCTCTCTCTCTATGTGTGGTCCTAGGTCGCTATGTACTCTCCGAGTTGTGTATGAGGGGTTCGGGTCTCGGCTCCTGATTTCGCGTATTAAACTGCAAACTTCTCTCTCATTTGTGACGCCTCATTTCTTCTTCTTCGCCCTTATTTTTAGGCACTTATTAGTTTGTATATGACTATATAGTAGTTTTGGTTTGATTTGGTCGATGTTATGTCATTCTCGAATTTCTCTTAGATTTCGTCTATTCTTTTTTACTCCCCCTGTTATTTAGCATCCTCTGTTTTCTATACTTTTTCCATGCTGGTTTGTTTTATTCTTTGACATCTTTACATCTCTGATTAAACCAAGGCCTGTGTGTGTGTGTGTGTGTGTGTGCACGTGCACGTGTGTGGTGGAGTTCATACATGTGTGCATGCACGCATGCACTGGGATGTGTGCACATCACAAGTATTTTCGAGAGAGAGGCGGAAATGATTTGTTGATATTCACTCCAACTCAAGTCTAATATTTCAACACGTACTACAGGGTGATCAAAAAAAAAAAAAAAAGAAACGCGACCCTTGGAAAATGCAAGTTCATTATTTAATTACAGTAATTCTTAATAGTGCTAGGCTTTGTGATCTTTAAACAAGTGTAAACAATGAATCATTGGATTAAATGGTCTACTGCCGACAATAGTGATGAAAAAAAAAATAGTTTGCAGAACAAACTTCTGTTTGGGCAACGTTTTGCTCTGCGTTGATCTTAATAAAGTCGAGACTTTATAAAAGAACTTCACAGCTCGAAACATTGACCCAATAAAAACGTGGTCTGTAAAGTGTCTCTAAGCTCGAGGAAATTTTCAGTCAACCATATTTAGGAATTCCGAGAGTTACTTATTTATTTTTGTCTATTCGTAGCAACAGGGGCCGAGCTTGTGGTGTTCCGAAGATGATAACCTGGTGGTTAGAGTGGCTTGTTTCTCTCTCTCATTCCACAGACGGAAGTTTAGCCTCACAACTCCTTGTGTTGAATAGCCCTACAAGAATTTAACACCTACAATAAATATATTAGCTAGTCGTGTATCGGCCGCTGTGCGAACCTAGAATAGTTTACAGAAAATTAACTAGATGACATCTGCACATGTTAATGGTTACATAACCTGATAATGAACTGGGGTGCGGGGGCGTCGAGCCCCGGAACACACTGCAGGAATACTCCCATCCCTATTGTTCACCAGCGTTGAAAATTTGAAATCGACTGGCTTATCTCTCAAGTTATAGGTGTGTAGGAATGAAAATCCGGGCACCCACTTCAGGGACACTTATTTACCACTTGTCTGGTTTCTCTATTGTATACCAGCATCAGCGGCTTCTGCAGTGGATATACAGTCAGGTAATGAAGAGGAAGTTCTTATTTTGTAGTTCTGTTTAAACGGAAACGTTGAAAGTGGCCTTTCATTGCCCTTTTTTTTATACCCACTTGTTGATTTCTTGTCCCAGTCACCGGCAGCTATAGATTCGCCGCGCGGCAGAGAAAAAGCCTTTCACAAATGTCTTTAGGAAACTGATGTACCTGTGATATACCTGTCACGTTCACAACCCACCCAATATTCTTGCATTTATCGTAGAGACACTGAATGCTTGAATTGTTTTGGAGTAACACATACTTCTAGCGACTAGTGGACAGAAGATCGAACCTCCACTTTTTTGCACTGAATGACCCACAGGGCTTTGACATCTTGTATAAATAAAACGATGCAATCATTAACTTGTACGGAGAAGCCCTGTATTATAGTAAGGTTCACGTTCCTTCCTTCTTACTTGTCAGATGCGATATATAGTGCAATTTTCAACAGCGAATATTCTTATTTGAAGTGGGAACTTAATTCTTGTTGTTGGGGATTAAGGAAACAAAAAAAAAAAAGATATTACTATAATATATGCATTCTCCATTACTTTTGTTTCATTTTGAACTCACTGTAGATATGAGACACCGAAAAGAGGCGAAGAATATTCTTATTTGAAGATTCTTATTTCCTTCGCCGAAAAGAGACGAAGAAAACCGTAACGGCGAAGAGAAATCTGTGATCACAGAACCGAGAAGAAAAAACTAATTTAACCTTTAAGATCACAGGATATTTTAGTGACCGACTTTAAGGTTAGTCGTTTATATTGGCAAGTTTTTTTTTTATTTACAAAATTGCAGTCTTTAACATACAAAATAACAAAGCCGTGTCTCGCTCTTTTGAAGGGTATTTATAGGTCGTAAAAAATAGTAATATAATTAAAATCTTGGATTAACTCGATTACACTAAAGCTCTCTGGGTATTGTCTTGAGCGCGCACGCGCGTTTGTGTGTGTGTGTGTACTCACCTATATGTGTGTGCGTGTTTGTGTGTGCGCGTGTGGTGCATAGTATGGATCCCCCACACTCAATATCTCGGGATCATTACACTGTATCAGACTTAATAGCTAAGTAGTCTTTACAAACTTGACGCCGTGTGGCGTCTTCTGCCTGCCTGCCTCTCTACACCTGCCTCTCTCCCTCTCTACACCTGCCTCTCTCCACTTACCTCTCTACACCTGCCTCTCTACACTTACCTCTCTACACCTGCCTCTCTACACCTGCCTGCCTCTCCACTTACCTCTCTACCTAGCTGCATGTTTACCTCTCTATACCTGCCTCTCCACCTACCTGCCTTTTTATCTCTCTACATCTGCCGCTCTACCTAGCTGCCTATTTCCCAGCATCTGCAAGTCTGTCTACCTGCTTGCCTCACATCTCTTATCTTATCTGCGTGTCTACCTGCCTGGCTGACTTATCTATCCTGCCTGTCTACCTATTAATCTTGTCTGCTAATTAGTTAAATAACTCGAAATTGGATGAACAAAGGAAACAAAATTGCTCTTAGGATTCTGTGCCATTGGTGAGTAACCTGTTTTATATTTTCTTTATATTATACTTGCAGAGATTAAGAAGGATTATTGAGGTAAATATTGTTGACGATACAAGATGTGTGTTCTCGGAAAAATGTATTTGACATTTACTTTAAAAATAATAATGGGAAATTACTGTTTCTCTCTCTTTCTCTTTCTCTCATTCTCTTTCTCTCATTCTCTTTCTCTCTTCTCTTTCTCTCTATTCTCTTTCTCTCATTCTCTTTCTTTCTCTTTCTCTTTCTCTCTTTTTCTTTCTCTCTTTTTCTTTCTCTTTTTTTCTCTCTCTCTCTCTCTCTCTCTCTCTCTCTCTCTCTCTCTCTCTCTCTCTCTCTCTCTCTCTCTCTCTCCACGCCCTTGTTTAGGCTACTGGTCAGTTAGCAAGAACTCGTTTAAAATTAAGTCCTTTCTAAAAATTTCTCTTATATATTTAAAGATATATTTTTTTCATTTATGTTAATATAAAAATTAATAATTTTGTACGAAAAAAAAAATTAGGAAACTTACCTAAACTTATTACAACAAGCGCAATTTAATTTGGCCTTATCCAACTAAATATATTTTATATAAGTTTACAATAATTTAATAATAAACAAGCACAATGAAATATTTTTTTTTCGTGATGTTTAGAATGATTTTTGAGAAATTATTGTTTACACAAATTTTCGCTTGCCTTATTCGGCAAGAAGTGCGTTGCTATTTAAGCCTAAATCGCAAGTTTTACTTATTCGGCACACACACACACACACACACACACACACACACACACACACACACACACACACACACACACACACACACACAAACATATATATATATATATATATATATATATATATATATATATATATATATATATATATATATATATATATATTTTTTTTTTTTATTAACACATCGGCCGATTACCACCAAGGCAGGGTGGCCCGAAAAAGAAAAACTTTCATCATCATTCACTCCATCACTGTCTTGCCAGAAGGGTGCTTTACACTACAGTTATAAAACTGCAACATTAACACCCCTCCTTCAGAGTGCCGGCACTGTACTTCCCATCTCCAGAACTCAAGTCCGGCCTGCCGGTTTCCCTGAATCCCTTCATAAATGTTACTTTGCTCACACTCCAACAGCACGTCAAGTATTAAAAACCATATGCCTCCATTCACTCCTATCAAATACGCTCACACATGCTTGCTGGAAGTCCAAGCCCCTCGCACACAAAACTTCCTTTACCCTCCCTCCAACCTTTCCTAGGCCGACCCCTACCCCGCCTTCCCTCCACTACAGATTTATACACCTCGAAGTCACTCTGTCTCGTTCCATTCGCTCTACATGTCCAAACCACCTCAACAACCCCTCCTCAGCTCTCTGGACAATCGTTTTGGTAATCCCGCACCTCCTCCTAATTTCCAAACTCCGAATTCTCTGCATTATATTCACACCACACATTGACCTCAGACATGACATCTCCACTGCCTCCAGCCTTCTCCTCGTTGCAACATTCATCACCCATGCTTCACACCCATATAAGAGCGTTGGTATAACTATACTCTCATACATTCCCCTCTTTACTTCCATGGACAAGGTTCTTTGTCTCCACAGACTCCGAAGTGCTCCACTCACCCTTTTCCCTCATCAATTCTATGATTCACCTCATCCTTCATAGACCCATCCGCCGACATGTCCACTCCCAAATATCTGAATACATTCACCTCCTCCATACTCTCTCCCTCCAATCTGATATCCAATCTTTCGTCACCTATTCTTTTTGTTATCCTCATCACCTTACTCTTTCCTATATTCACTTTCAATTTTCTTCTTTTACACACCCTACCAAATTCATCCACCAACCTCTGCAACTTCTCTTCAGAATCTCCCAAAGCACAGTGTCATCAGCAAAAAGCAACTGGACAACTCCCACTTTGTATTTGCTTCTTTATCTTTTAGCCCAACACCTCTTGCCAAGACCCTCGCATTCACTTCTCTTACAACCCCATCTATAAATATATTGAACAACCACGGTGACATCACACATCCTTGTCTAAGGCCCACTT
This sequence comes from Cherax destructor, assembly GCA_009830355.1. NCBI lineage: Eukaryota > Metazoa > Arthropoda > Malacostraca > Decapoda > Parastacidae > Cherax > Cherax destructor. Next base: position 27,318 of record WNWK01007293.1, on the reverse strand, counting down.
TTACTGGGAAATAGTCCCCTTCCCTCCTACACACTCTAACCTGAGCCTCACTATCCTCATAAAAACTCTTCACTGCTTTCAGTAACCTTCCTCCTATTCCATACACCTGCAACATCTGCCACATTGCCCCCTATCTACCCTATCATACGCCTTTTCCAAATCCATAAATGCCACAAAAACATCTTTACCCTTATCCAAATACTGTTCACCTATATGTTTCACTGTAAACACTTGGTCTACACACCCCCTACCTTTCCTAAAGCCCCCTTGTTCATCTGCTATCCTCAAAATATTCTCTCCATCTTCCCGATACCTCTAACTCTCCATTTAATAACTCTCCTCTCCTATTTTTAACTGTCAAATCCATTTGACATATATATATATATATATATATATATATATATATATATATATATATATATATATATATATATATATATATATATATATATATATATATATATATATATATTAGAAGCTAAAATTTGTGTTATTTATATTTGGAATGTCAAGGAAGCCTTATTTCCATGTTAATTTAGGGTGTTCTTCAAACCTGTGAAGGACATTGTATCAGCTGATCGGAGTTAATATAAGACAGATGGATCACGCAGGGTAAAGGGTCAGTTCTGCTTAGACAGGCTTGGGGGGTGCACTTGTGGGGTTCTTTTGTAGAAGGTTTTCTATGGTCATAGGTGGAAAACTAAATCACAAATGAGCCACAGGAGCGTTAGGAAATACTTCTTCAGTCTTTGGGTGCTAAATTACTGGGTTCATGATGATATACAGTAGTTCACAGTAGTTGTAATACAAGGAATTTCGGAGGTACGCATGACTGTACAAACATCCTGAGCGTGCGCGTAAATGCGTACAGACGCACTCCTTGACACCTACCTATACTCTCTCATTTTTACGCGTACTTGTGCGTACAAGCAAGAAAGGAAATAACGAAACGGAAAGTCGTGTCAAAAAGTGCAAAATAGTCAAGCATTCAAAACATCAACAGTAATGCAGTCTTACACAGGTAACGTAGCAAAGGTTACACATGCTTAAACAATAACCCATTTCTATTAATGCAAAGCTACAATTGCATCAACAGTGTAATATATCTTCAACACCCCGCCTTGTAAAGAAATTGTGACCAATAATGTAAATCCAAGGCCCAAGGCCTTCATCTTGAAGGAGAAAATCAAAACCCTTCATCTTCAAAGTGTAAATCTTGAAGGTGTAAATCAAAGGTAAGGACGTCCATCGTGCAAATCAAATTTACAGAGGCACAGAAAGCACATCTAAGGTACACGTTGTCAGAGTGCAAAGCAGAATAGCAGATGCACAGGCAAGTAGGAAAAATGTTTACATGCTTGAAGTAGATGAAAACTGAGGAAGCACAAGCAAGACTCAGCGTGTGAAAAGCGGATATGCAAGACCACTCCGAAGGTTTCCTTTTATGCATGGAGGCCTGTAAGTTTATTCAGGTATACACAAATACAGTTACATAGATTGTCATACATAGCAGCATATGTGTAGAGAACCTGGGATAACCCAAAAAAGTCAGACAGAGTGACTTATTTCCATTGGTGATGATGCAAACTACAAGCTTGAGGCCCAAGCAAATAAACGAGTGGTTTTGAAAGACGTGTGAGCAAAAACCAGGACATATTTATTAGAAAACGTTTCGGTCCTGGGACCGAAGTGATCAAGGTCCCAATACCGAAACGTTTACTAATAAATATGTCCTAGTGTTTGCTCACGTGTTTTTCTAAACCAATTTGTCAGTATCTATTACCAAGGTTTATACCAAATATACTAGTAGGTCACTTGTTAGCACGATACAGCCTACGAAATTTTGAAAAAAAAAAATGCTAGCATGTCACCGTCAACTAATGATACAGCCTCTGACCCCAAGACAAAATGAATCTGAGCAGAAAAAACGTAAGCACTCGGTGTAGCCTCTGAATATTTAAACTCGCTTTCCTTGGTTATGAAATTTTCAGTGGAGTGCGAGGCAATCGCCGATCCTTCAGGGAGCGAGACGCTAACTATTTGGCAGTAAGTTTGTTATTGTGGCTCAGAGTGGCTGGTAAATTACACCGGGAAGGAAATAAAGCCATGGGTGGTGCACCGGGAACACTTCCGTCACGGATCTTAGGAGTTCAAGTGTAAATCTCTGCTCAGAGTCAAGGGGTACGAAAGATTTTTGCTTTTAAGCGGCTAAGATATTACTGCTGAATGATTGTCTCGTTCTATACTTCTTTATTATCTTGCGCACTGTTTACCATGAATGATCTGTATATTTACTCAAATATTTATACTCTGTGATACTTAGACGAAACTAAACATCCTCATATCAGTTTGTCCTTTCATCTTCATACAACATCTTATCGCAAAGATGTTTGTGGAGTCAACTTCCAATATTTCCTTGTCCAGGCCATTTCAGTTTCTGTCTTGACTAGAGCGTCAAAAAGTATTTCTTGACGCCTCGGTGGACCATTTAATTAAGAAAATAGTGAAACAGTCATAGAAAAAATAAGGAATCTTATATGTATTGCATAATAGGTTTGAGTATCTAAAACTCTTTTATAGTGTTTTTTTCCTGGCTCTTCTAAACCCGGAAGGTTTAGATTTTTGTCATCTGTTCTTTGAAACCTCTAGACACACACTTCTTTACATGCTTCATCAAATGAGAGCTCCTTTAATAGTGCTATATGCACTATTAAAGGTATGTTATATGTTGTATATAAAATCCTTAATGAATTATTGTCAAGGCTCCTGAATGCTGTTCTGAGGTTTACTAGGCATTCTAATAATACCTACGCAATATGACGGCTACTATGCTTTCCCAAAGTTCCTTCTACTCGTTTGAGCCCTGTAGGTTGTCATTCCTTCTCCTGTCCACGCTCTTATTACGCCAAAAAATTTCACAGCTTAGCGCTCGCCGATGTTCAATTTTAACAGGTTTTCTCTGTTTACTGTCAAAGTTGTCTTGTGTTCCTTTCTCTGCTCCAGTTTTCATTATACTCATTCTTTTTTCATCATCAATGCATAGCAATAGTTTATATAAGAAATGTTTGCAAATATGAGGAAGTTAGGGTCCTAGTAATGACCCTTGTAGGACCCCCTCTCGTCACGTCTGCCCGTAATGACACATTCCGCCTCCGCTCCTTTGGGATTTCTGCAGTCGACTGTAGATTCTTTTCCCCTCATATAAGCCTCCTCCTTTAGTTTCTTAATGTAGATAAACCATTTTTCTCCAAGTGTTCCACCATTCATATTTGTGGTTCAATGCTACTTGTCTGCCCCTTTTGCTTGCTTTCAGTGATACCTTCACAAATCTCGACGTAAATCACTGACACCATATATTGAATTACAAAAAACGTTCATCAGTCACTAAATTCCACAAAATAAGATCAGAAGATTAATACTGATACACAAATTAAAGTTCCTTTATTATTTATCTCTTTATTGAGTTGTACATTCTCCACGTAGATGAATGTGATGTGCGTATGTTAAGTGATTGCCCAGTAACATCACAGCCATGAAAATGCAACTCACTCGTAACTCTTGCTTCTTAAACTTAAGTCATATGATTATTGATGCAAAGGAATTTATTTAATCTCCTTCCTGGATCACAGAGTTCTTGTATCGTGTCAGACTTCGTATGCCACGTCGCATTGTATAAGCAAAGTTACTGTTTGCGATTATATTTGTTTAATTTCTCGAAATATACTAACAAGATGTGATTAAATCTCGATAAAACGTTGTAGGGCTTTGCGTGTACTCAGAGTTTAAGAAGTGCTCCTGGTATGTACTCACCTAGTTGTGGTTGCAGGGGTCGAGTCATAGCTCCTGTGTGCGTGTGTGTGTGTGCGCGTGTGTGTGCGTACGTGAGTGCGTGTGTACGTGCAAACACAACTTTCAGTATTTTTTTTAAACATAATCATACGCTTACACAATAGTTTTCATGATCTTCCTACTTGCTCACCTTCAGCTAATTGACAATGCATATATTAATATACAATTATATTAAATATTAATATTAAATATATAAATATTACATATTCATTATAACAAAAAAGGCACGAAAGCTCCTTAACTATTTTTAAGACTGTAGCGCCTAATGTCAAGGGACCTGTGACAAGCATAATCAAAAACAGGAAATTCAAATATGTTCAGACTTTTCTGTTCAGTGCTATTTAAGTTATCTGTACTTTTTTTTGCAGTATTCTCGCTAAATAAGTAATGTCATTTTTTTTTTAAATTGAAAATAATTTAATTACCTAAATGAAAGGACAAAGTAATGTATACAGCATAGCGTCTGAGTGCGACGGAAATAGAGACTGTGGACTGCGTAACTAGTTCTACAATTTTTATTCCGATTATTAATCATATTTAAACTATATCAAATGTGTTTAGCCTCTATTAAGGTTTTCATACGCCTATATAAGACTCCTAGCAGGGAGGGAAGGATGCTGTGAGGGAGAGGTAGGTGTGAGCAAGGGTGTGAATGGTGTGAGAGGAACGTAGTCAAAGAGCGTGGGAGGTGACGTAGAATGCTGGAGGCAGGATGTACATGTTTAGCCGAGGAGTCAATAAGAAAGTGCTGCTGAGTTTCCCAGGAGTGGCAACTGTCACGGCCTTATTCATGCCTGAGGAATTATAATTATTTCCTCTGTTTTTATACAGTGGTTTGACGACAGCACAAGAAGCGGACTCCCGGAGTTGCAGCGATACGCGGCCTGAATTTGATTAACTAGCAACTTGCTGCCGCGAAAACTAGCAACTTGCTGCCGCGAACACTAAGGATTAGACTAATTTAAGTATTAGTGCAAGCCAGTGATTAGATAATCTAGTGAGGAAATGTAGTTTAGCACCACTCATACTTTTTGCAGAAGTTTTTTGTGTTTTGAAATTCGATACAATTTACGAAGCTACTAAACACAGTGGATATGGTCTCATTAAATGCGAAAAAGAGGATGTTTAACTTTAGGGTTCGTTCTAGGCAGCAGCTTCCGGCCAAACAAGCATTCGTTTTCCGAGCTCCTATTAAAGCGTCTTAAAAATACGTATCAAGAACTCCAGTAGTTTATTTAGACTTGCTGGGTTGTATTATGAACAACGGTCAGAAACATGAATGAATATCACTCAATGAAAAAATTTGGAATGAAGAAAAAAAACTGTGATTTAAGTGAATTCTTCATGCAATCACTGTGTGCTATAGATACAAATGAGCAAGAATTTCAACACTAGTAAAATTATTGATACACAGTGAATACCAAATATTACACAGACTCGAGATCACATTGATATATATATATATATATATATATATATATATATATATATATATATATATATATATATATATATATATATATATAACTGATGGCTTCGAGAGAATCTGGTTGACTGAACTAATCACCAGAGAGAGAGGTAATCGAACAAGCACCTCTTGAATCCCACCCACCCCCACGACTAATCAGAATGCCACAGTGCACCTAATTGTCACCAGACTATCTAGGTTGTATAACACCACTCGATAGCTATGATTTCCTTGCACAGGATTTGTGACTGGTCTTGTTCACGCCGAATAAATAAACAATGTAAATTTAGTACACGCAACTGTATATTATTATAAAATTCGTAATTCTACAAAAGTGAAAACAACACAACTATCGTATAGCTATGAATTCTAAGTAGTTTATTTGGTAAATCTTCAAAGAATTTTCAGGTGGGTAAACAAAGTGAAGCGTCCTGTCATGTTTACTATCCTGTGACTATTCCCAAGACTGCAGGATGTGTTATGTCTTGCAGTATCAGCATCATCGTGAGACTGCAGCCACATCACGTCCAACATTTTCTTGTGGAATTGTCAGAACGAGTTCGGGAAAATTTTTGCAGCAAGTTTTCTCTCATCCTAAACATGAGGAACAATCATTCACTGCTCGCATAAGTCTTACTTAACAGTGAAGTTACTGCATGGAGGGTCGTACCTCTTACAGTACCTCCTGATAGTTATTAATTTGTTCTGTAATAACTGATTGTATTTATAGGGTAACTCATCTAGGTGGTGGAATTAGCTAAAGTGGTGGTGGTGACGAGTGCCCCCCAGGGCGATGGTGGTAGTACCAGCCATGGAAATGGTGGTAGTATCAGCTACTCCGATGGTGGTAGCAAGGACGGTCATGTAGGGTAGTGGAGATTGATGTTACAGCTTAGGTATATTGACTACCATTCAATTACTTAGAGTTGACACGTAATGATGGAAGGTACTGATGCGTGTTTATGCTGCACTGTGGTTGCAGAGGTCGAGACGCAGCTCCTGGTTCCGAGCGTGCGTGTGTGCGCGCGTGGGGGGGGACCCGCCTCTCATCAATTGTCGGGCGGCTTTACTGCTTCATTGCCTGTAGGGGCCCGGTCATACCTGCTATCGAAACTGTGTATGATGCCTGTATCTGCGAACTCTTTCCCCTAATTTGTTCCACTTAGTCACTACCCAGAGGCTGAAAAAGCATTAGCTAACATCCATATTATGTATATTTCTTTTATTATGATTGTCGTATCTATGTTAAGATTATTGTTATTATATTGTTTTGTACGTATTTTTTACATTTCCTGCTGTTATCATGGTTACCGTTATGTCTATTGTTGTTAGTATGGTTATATCTATCTATTTATTTTTATTTATGTATATTTCTTTCTTCGCGTCTTTTGTTATGACTTTTGCTGTTATTGTTACTGTTAAGTCTCTTACTGTTGTTATGGTTATATTATGTCTTTTGTTATAACATTTGTTATCGCTGTTATCGTGGCTATTATTATTAATGCTGTTATAATGGCTGGTTTTGCAACGTCATTGTTTAGACTAGAGTGTTTGTCCGTTGCTTTTTACCGTTCTTACTATTGTTGCGCATTGGTGCTCTATGATGCTACTGCTGTTACTGTTTATGATGCTGTTACCGTTACTGCTTTCCGATGCTGCTTGTACCGTTACTGCTGTTGTTACTGTTATGACTATTGTTGCTATTACCGTAGTTTCTGCTCTTCTTGCTGTTACCTGACTGCAGTTTCTGTTGCTCCTGCTGGTGCTGTTACCTGACTGTCGTTGCTGGTGCTGCTGTTACCTGACTGCTGTTGCTGCTGCCGTTACCTGACTCCCGTTTCTGTTGCTTCTAATGCTGCTGTTACCTGACTGCAGTTTCTGTTGCTCCTGCTGGTGCTGTTACCTGACTGTCGTTGCTGGTGCTTTACCTGACTGTCGTTGCTGGTGCTGCTGTTACCTGACTGCTGTTGCTGCTGCCACCTGACCCGTTTCTTGCTCTAATGCTGTGTTACCGACTGCAGTTTCGTTCTACGCTACCGCTCCGTTGTCCTGCTACTGCTCCTGTTGCTGCTGTTACCAAGTACCGCGCTGTTCGTCACCTGTGTGTGCTAGACAGTAATCAAGTCTCAGCATTACAGATGTCATGACCCTCCATTACCCCCCCGCCCACTCTCTCACAATCACTACCGCATAATGCCAGCCTTATTACCGGCAAATGAAGCCTACTCTATTATCTCCTCGTTCTTCATGTTCTTGACTGTCCTTAGTGGAGCACGAATTGAGGAAACCCTCATGGAGACAGAAATATAATGTGAAAAGAGACTGTATATATTGGTCTCAGATTTTCAGCAGTGTGGCTGTTAATGGGTTCCCTGAGTTGACCGACAAGCGTTGTGGGTGGTGGTCGACTGTTGTGATTCTTCTCTCGAGAGGGAAGGAGAGGGGTATGGATACTGAAGTTGAAAATGGTATAAAATACCGATAAGTTGAGTAAGAGACATAACAATAAACATACCCAGGTGTTGAGCATGTGTCTTACTCAAACCATACCACGGGAGGGGATAGAATCCGCGGTCAGACAGTCATAAAATTTCAGATCGACGCGTTAGCCACTGGGCCAGCTGGTATAGTTTGTTTACAATCGTGTCATTACGATTTCGTGAGTCGTGTTTCTTATTCATTCACTGAAGGTAAGACCAGACTTTTAGCATAGAAAAGTAACTACAAACAATAGCATCTCGGCGACTAAATGGCGTTGAGTAATTGTCAGCAGACGTGTGGACACACCTGCCTCCAACCTCCATCTATGAGGCCAAGCTAGTGATATCACTATTATCTGAAAGCACCTGCATCTCCTCGGCACCAGGTAGCTCGTATGTGTCTTGCACTTAGAAAACGGTAAATAGATGACACATTAGACATCTGCGTAGGCGTTTAGCAATCCAGTGGCTTTATCCATACATTGCATGGACATAAAGCAAAGATACCCAGATGTTGCACATGTCTAATTCATCATCTTGTCGGTATTGAATACCACTGATATACGATCACTATAGTCTCCTTCATTGTTGCGCTGACCATGCAAGTCCAGGGTAACAACATGGACTTTCCGCTTCACGTTAAATACGAACTAAAACTGAAGTTGGTTACCTGTTACTAGTTTAACTTTTCGAACTGCTGGAGACTTTTTGAGTATTGAAACAGGAGACTGAAGGGACCTAGAGAGAGAGAGAGAGAGATTTGGAAAGATTTCATCCCCTTTATTTATTCCTGTCTTCCATTTGTACACCTTAATCATACTCCTTTCCCTAATTCTAAACCTTTGTAGAGAGTGCAGATTCAGTAGCCACAGTCTGTTCTCGTAGCAAAGGTTTCTGATACACGACATCAACTTTGTCATCCTTCTCTGTATGTTAGTCCATTATGTAATATATATATATATATATATATATATATATATATATATATATATATATATATATATATGAGAGAGAGAGAGAAAGAATGAATGAATCTTTTGTCACAGAAAACTAGTCTCAGCTGTGGGGTTGAGAAATGCTCATATTTTGCAACATTTATCACATTTCACTCTGTGTTACTAACTAGAAAAATTTCCATAATGTTAGAAATTAAGACAAATTTGTTGAAACATTTTTTTTTTACTTAGTTGATGGGGTAAATAATAAAACTGTTATTACTGCATTTGATGACTGTATAAGAAGGTTGGATCTTGTCTCCAGTGAGAAGTCGCAACACACTGCATGAGCTGGAGGGCTTCCTGTGGTGGTGTTATAAGGTCTGTCCTTAACCATGAGATAAATGTTGAAAATAATGGTGATAACGATGACAGATGGGCCTCTAGCGTGGCTCCTGACTCATCAAAGTCTCTCTTTACAAGTGCCGCTGTTCCAGGCCGGTTTGCGCCCCTTCCAGGGCTACTCTGTCCACCTGGCACCTATGCATATTCAAGGCTGTAGACAGGAGGAGGAAAGCCAGTCGACTTGTGTTTTTTTCCTTATTCCGTTACTCTTAGCAGATATTTGTTATTAGATTATAATTATATTATTTTATTATATAGTTATATATTTATATATTATTATTATCGTGGAGGAAATGAAAGGTAATCCGATTTCATAATAGAAAAAGAAAATTAGCTCCGGTTTCTTGACTCAGAGGCCTACACCCTTAGTCTTAACCCCTAGAATTCATTAGTCCTTACTCTTCCCTTTTGTTTTTGTTTTTAACACATCGACTCTCTAATACCAGTACAATGCGATTCAAGGAAGGAAACGCGTTCACCTTCACTCATTTCTTTCCCTTGTTGTATTTGCTGTATTGCTATATTCTTTTTCGTTTACTGTCGACGTTGGTTCACCTAACTATGGTTGCGGGCAAAGTTTGCTTTGCCTGAGTGCCTAAGAACCTAGCAATTCATTTTCAGTGCCTAAACAGATATGATGATGTCCCCTTTATAAGGGTACAAATATGGCAGTTTTGCACAAAAAATTCCCATGCTACAACATGAGAATAACAATACCGATGGGTGTCAAACTTTCCACACCAGAGTATCCTACTTAAAAGGAGGTTCGAATTGTTTTTGGAGTCTGTAAGCGCTAATTTTTTTCAAATAAAAAAAAGTTGGGTAGTGTGACACCATAAAAACGATCTTTCTGAAAGGCTTGAAATCATACTGAATTTGAGTTGTCTAGATACAAATTTGTTATTATACAAACATAGCTAAAGCCAATGGGGATTACTGATGTCTTCATAATTAAAGAATTTCTCTCCTGATCTGCTTTAATATGTAAACGTTATTGTATTTTGCATAAAGGAAGGTTGACAGAGCTCTCGTTCTGCGTAAGTCCCCAATTTATCAATTTCGTTGGTTATATTGGCTATATGCTGATGAGGGGGCTCTTGACCTAGGGAATTGGGTCTGTGCTCCACTTCCTTAAATTAAGCCTGAATGCCTTTCACCTCACCCCCCCCCCCATCCTCCACAAGCGCTGTATAATTTTAATGCTATAAATTTTGAAAGTGATTTGCTTAAAACCTTTTTTGCTTCGCTAATTTGTTAGTATGAAAGTTTAGATTGTAATTAGACTTATGAAGGCGCTAATTTGCCCAATTTTAACTTTGCTATGGATGGATCATATCTGGATCAAATGACCTACTGGCAGTTTTTTTAATGAAAACACTTTTTTTTTTAAATAATTTGTCGATTATTGGAGTAAGTGCCAGCTTGCCTATTTTTCCTGTACACAAATATAGTTACACAAATTATCATACATAGCAGTATATGTGTAGATTACATAGGATATCCCAAAAAAGTTAGACAAAGTGACTTATTTCCAGGGTAGTTTTTTCTATAAGGCTGATGAATTCAGTGGTAAGGAACGACTTCTCACATTATCAAGGAACTATATATATATATATATATATATATATATATATATATATATATATATATATATATATATATATATATATATATATATATATTATATATCCATTATATATATATATATATATATTATATATATATATATATATATATATATATATCTATTATATATATATATATATATATATATATATATATTATATATATATATATATATATATATATATATATATATTTTGCTGGCGGCTTCTGTGCTATGGTGGAAACTGCTCTTCTGATAATCTTCAAAATTTTAGGGTATATGTATTTTTCTAAATGGAAAGTTTGCAATGCTAGTGGGATGTGTAAATTCCAAAATACCAATTTTTGTTAAATTGTTATTTTGGTTGGTGTGCAGTAACTGGATAAAAAGACGTATATTAAAGAATTAACAGTCTCCACATGAATGATCCACAAGTTAATGAGATCGGCAAGTCTGCCCATCTAAAATCTTCCCATCACCTCCCCTCCTCTGCCTCGCTGATCGGTCACGTCCTTTTCTAATTTCCTGTGGCTTGTTGGCGAATATTTGATGCACGTTGATGCCTCATTAGCACAGCTCTGGCATACCACCGCATCAACCTGTGTGCGTTCTAAACCACCACATTGTACAACCTGTTCTTGTATGTTTTTACTAACTCTTCACTCTAGGAGCGGCTGGATAACGGGGAGGGGCTGGATGACGAGAAGGGGCTAGATAACAAGGACAGTCTGGATAACGAGGACGGGCTGGATAACGGGGACGGGTTGGGTAGCGAGAGAGAGGGCTGGTCTAACCACCAGCAGATGAGAACCCCCAGGTCCTCCCCTCACACTTGCGTGTCTGATGCGAGTGTGTCAACACTGACCCTATGGTGTTTACGTCCCGCCAGCGGAACCCATCTGGTGCGCTACTGTCTCAAGGCCGTCTTTACCTCGAGGCTCCACCGGCGAAATCACCAAACCACCACAAAGAGCCGGATCCATATACAGGTCTCCAACCTGATGCTCCACTGTGTTCCAGACTATGGGATCAAAATTCTTTTTCCAGGCTGAGGGACTGACCACCTCTTACTTCTTCGAGGGTGATGGACTGATTACATCGTCTCTACAGCTCCACTGCTTCTGCTGCCTCCTCTGTTTTCGACTGAGGAGCCTACTGAGCAGAAGTAACGTTTCATAATAAATATTCTTAGCTGTTGCACACGTATTATATACCACTACACAACCGGTATTATATACCACTACACAACCCGCATATACAAGAGAGAAGCTTAGGACAACGTTTCGATCCGATGTGGACAATTTAGGTCACACGAACACAAAAAGGTGAGGGAGCCAGTGTGTTAGTGTGACTTAAATGGTCCAAGTGAGACCGAAATGTCGTCGTGAGTTTCTCTCTCCTATGGGCGGGTTATTTGTGTATTGTTCCAGTCACGGTATTGTCTTTGTTCCATATGCCATAATTATATTCACTCCATTTTTTATTAGCCCATAGGGTTGGCAAGAATGGGGAAAGAAAGAACAGGGATAGGGAACAGGGAAAAGTAACGAGAAAGGATATGAGTAGGCAGGAAGAGAGAGGTTAGAAAGGAACAGTGACTTTCCCACGTTGAGTTTTAACAGTGTTTTTTTTTTATCCACATAATGACAAATGGTATTATAATATCCACCTTATTTTTAATGCAATATTTGTTCATTTTATTTCATAGGCCTAAGCCACTCTCTGACCTTGGAGCGATAGGCCTCACTGGTAATAAATTGTGACCGTGGGTAAAAAATACAAAACTGCGCCTCTTTTTTTAAATAATGTGGCTTTAAATTATTATAATCGTTTGGAAATACCCTAAATCCCTAAGGATCATATAGCTTCTTGGGAATGGGAGATAACAAGGTCTGATTCAAGGAAGGGGATGATAGCTACAGTTCCTTAAAGAGCTTTTCACCAGCATCAAGACACCTTTAAAAGACACTGGCCATAAAACAATTAAAATTCGTAACTTTCAATATATAAAATACATTAAAATCTCCCTTTACTCTTTTTCCAAATTAATAATACCATTAAGAACAGCTACTTCGTGCTCATTATAAAAAAAAATATTAAAAGAGAAGGAATATTTTAAACATGAATTTTCTATGTAAAAGCAATAAATACCCTAACCCCTCATTCCACGTCAAAATATTGAACGAAACATTACCATGATAATGGAAGTCACAGAACGTTCCATTGAAACCAAAAAAAAATGAATAAGTGAAATGGTAATTCTAAGGTGGTGGCAGTAATATTTCTCAAAAATTCTAGATTTAAACAAGAGTAATAAGACTTCCTGTGAGTCAGCTCAGTCACCGGGGATGCCTTTATATACCAATTTTCTGCTTGGCTAAAAAAAAAAAACCGGTTTCCTGAAGCAACAAGAAGGGGAAAGTGTATAATAACAAGGAGAAGCGGAACACTCGGTAATAATAATGATAGACTGTGTCTAAGATAGGGGGAGAGGAAGAGTTGCAAATATGGCAACAGTGACGGCAAAGACAACAAAGTTGGAGGCTCTGAGAGTTTACGACAAACACAGAAAAGACGCTAATAATGACGCCCACGGACATTAAACAAAAAATCTAGAGGGTGAAACGGGGTATCGCCAACAAGTATATGGAAACAAAGATACAAGTTTTAGATTCACATTTTAATGAGACAACTTTTCGCTCTGTGCAGAGTTTTATCGAGCCATTACTTGATAAAGCTCTACACAGAGCGAAACGTTGTCCCAAGAAAAACAGAGATAATGTCAAAATTGTGGAGAAAATTAACGTGATGACTGAAGATGAAAGGAGAGCACAATAATTACATAATAAGGCAGTAAACAAGTGAACAAAGGATTGCGAGCAATTATCAAATAAAAACAACAACAGATGACTAAAGAAAGCGACATTAAAATCCACTTACGAGAACAATAAGCTGTTATGCACTTTTCACAGTCTACATTAAACAGAACTGAAGACTTAAGAAACGAGTGAGTTTCCCTGTCTCCTAACATCATGTTTATTTTCACCCTATAATCGACCTTGTTCATAATTGCTATCGTATTTTCTTTGCTTTTGTAAGGTGAAGTTCAGGATCTTTCCTTAATTCATGGTATAACTTAACAAATCTGAGCTTTGCTCAGACCTTTATAACACAATTGTCCTCAAAGAGTTATGTTATACCATGAATTAAGGAAAGATCCTGGACTTCATCTACGAAAGCAGACAAAGCAAATGCGATAATAATTATGGACAAGGTAAATTATAGGGAAAAATAACATTATTAGAAGACAGGGGAGTTGACGTGCCCCTTAAGGATTTCCATTTCAATAACAAATTTCAGATATAGGTATTGTCAAATCCTGGCTGGTCACAACACAGACTATCACCTACATTATTGATTTGTGCGTTATATATGATTTTGCACGTCCCAATGAATGTAATAGTCTCAAGCGAGGTAGGTACATAAATTTATGAGAGAAAAGATTTTGTTCGGATTTTTAACCTCGGAGGGTTAACCACACAAGAGAACCCAATAAAGTCAGTGCGTCATCAAGGACTGCCTGTCTTATTTTCACTGGAGTCCTTAAATCTTGTTCCTCAGGATGCAACCCACGCCAGTCGACTAACACCCAGATACCTACTTGCTTGCTAGGTGAACGGGACAGTAGGTGTAAGGAAACACGCCCAATATTTTCACCCTTGCCGGGGATTGAAACACGGATACTTTGTGTATGAGGCGAGTGTGTTGTCTACCAGGCCACGGGACACAAGTGCAACGTTCGATACCTTTACTAATAAAGCGTTATGTTGCGCAAATTTCTCATTCCTAAGATTTAATAATAATAATGCAGACTGATATTCCCGGATATAATGTTCGCACAAAAGTAATAGAGAAAATGAAGCTGGTGGTAAAGTCATGTTATTACTCAGATTATACTTGAACCCGATATTAAAAGCCCAATAAATTTGTAAAATTTAAATTATATTTGAATGGAAGATAAAATGTAATTAATAAAAATAATTTGTGTAATTTGCAGACCCTCTGCTGAACCACTTTAAATTGATGGAAATGTTTACAATCAAAGAGCGGAAATGTGTACTCAGTGTGAAGTGATTGTAGGCTGTGATTTTTTGATTGTCCAATATCAAAGTGGGGGAAGGCACTAGTTGCAAACTTAGAAATTTCTATTTATTAAGGGTATATATTCCGAGAGGTGTATATCACTGTGTATATGTGTGTATTTATCTGTCAGTGATTCACTGAGAATATATGTTTCTCCTGCTAATATCTAACAAACTAACTGTTTGGTAAAGTTTGCAGAGCAGCTTTGCAAACTGTCTCAGTTTATTATGCTTGTGAAGGGCTCTTGATATAGGGAAGTGGATCTGTGCTCCAGTTCCCTGAATTGAGACTGAATACCTTCCATTCCCTTCCTTCTCAGGCTCTGTATAATCCCTAAGAGTTTAGCATTCCCCATCATGATAATAATAATAATAATTGTTGGTACCACTTGCTAATCATACCAACTAACTGCTCGTGAACTGGTTAGAGAAAATGAGATTTATTTGTTGGTCACTTGAGTTCATTTAGGATTTTAACACCAGAGAAGAATACTTCTGCAAATGATCATCCGTTATACCCGTGCATGTTGCATTGTTGATATTGAAGAGCGTTTAAAGTAAGTCATTGAAGTGAATGTGATTCTTATCACATTCAAATGCGGGAAAGTTGTACAATTACGTAAGTAAAAAAAGAATTATCCCCGTCCATGGAAAATGGTAGTGGTAAATATGTTTAATGCTCTCTTAACTATTTTATGAATACCTCCTCTCGTTCTACTACTCCCGGCCCAACTCCCTCTTGTATATTTACTAGTAGATAAGAGATTTTCCCCACAACAAATCCTTATTACAACTTGACACTACTACTCCGGATGTACTCCTGTTAACCTTTTTGGGGCCTAGTTCCTAGGCCTTTTGTGTATAACAATATTCTTGCGTTACCGTCCACAGGATGGACATAGGGTGCTCAATAAACCAGCCGCCTCGATGTCAAAAATCTAATCTTAATCTGGAAAAACCTCCATCCACAGCAAAACGCAGCGATAAATTTGAGCTTTTTCCATCTGTCAGTAGAAAATCTGGGACAATAGGTTTAAAAAATTAACGAAGCAAACTAATTCTCCTTACAAGAATTTTTAAAAATCAGTCATGATAAAAAGTAACTTCTTTACTAATAAAGTGAATATTCTCTTATGATTATTTATACATTAAAATTGTCATGCAAATTTATTTCCATGATCCTTGTTTATTTTTAAAAATATATATAAATATTTTAAATTAGCAAAATTTAATTATTTTAAGATTACCTCGAGAATGTAGGGGGGTCTAATAATAATAATAATAATAATAATAATAATAATAATAAGAAGAAGAAGAAGAAGAAGAATACTTAGCCAAATACGCCCGTCCTTTACGCTATGAAAACATACACGTCAAGAAAGTAATATTTCCCCACGGTTTAAGCTCCTAATACACACATTATGTCGTCGCCTTTAACATCTTAGAAGGTGGAAAAGAATGTCTCTACAATGAAGCATAAAACGTCATGCATAAAAGTTTGATTAACGTGGTGCTGCTGCTGGCCGGATGCTGTCATTCTATTCTCAATAATTTTGTGATCTGTTTTTTGAATAGATCCTAAAATAAGATAATATTCATTATCTTATCATGGTTTTGAAATTTCGTAAAAGAAGTTTGTAGGTTATGGTCCGTTGAGTTCATGTGGTCATATTATTTACTTAAGATATTATATATTTTTTATGTAAGGTGGTGGTTACATGTGTTGGTAAAGGTATATAAAAAATTGTCGATTATTTAATTGAACTGATTACATTAATACTCTATGATCACAATCATAAAAGTATTAATGATTCCGTTCAAAATTCAGATGGGCTTGGGAACGGATGATTGAGCCTTCAGCACTTCTTTCACTGAGTAACCCACATGGGTTTAGCCTTTCACATAAATATAATAATAAAAAGAAACTAATTTAGATTCACAAGGTTGGAGAGGTTATGTAAGAAATGTAAATCCAAAGGTAATTTCTGCCTCTCATCTTTGTGGTCACAGTAATAAACGGGAAGCAGAGGAAATTTGTAAACAGGATTTGCCACAAGTACCGGTGGACTGGGTAGTAATTGGTGCTGTGCTGGAAACTGTGGATGGAGGAATTGCCTGCGTTTCACTGTACCAAATGTATAAATTGTGTGCAATACTGTAGTTAGTGAAGCTTTAGTCTGCGACTTGGTTAAGGTTCTGCAGTTTTTGTTTTTTTAGTGTTAGTCCTGTAGGCAAGTTTTGGTTTTGTAGGTAGTTAAATTTTAGTTGAGTAATTAAACTTTTGGTCTGTAACTTTTAATGTATTGATTTTTCATACCATTCTTTTGAGAATGAATGAAAATAAGCATTTCTAAACGCATTGCGTGTAATTCTATCTCCTATTATCTGCTGGACTAAAGTCCGGTGTTTATTTAGTGCACACCTTATCGTCAACCATATCCAACACATAAAGAAAGTGTCCAAAACTGGGGATCCTCTCTAAGATACGGTATTATGTACCACAATCAGCCCTATTCACTCATCTATCCCTACCTCACATATGTCATTTGTGCATGGGGATCAACAGGAATTACCCACCTAAAGCCAATAATAACCCAACAAAAAGCCGCAGTAAGAATTATCACGCCCCCCCCCCCCCACTCTTCAAAGACCTAAACCTACTCACTGTTCAGAACATCCATACTTACTACTATGCAATCTATATTTATAGAACCATAAATTCCAACTTTAACCCTGAGCTAAAACACTTTCTTGACAGTTGTGACAGGACCCATAGACATAATACCAGACATAAACATCTCTTTGACATTCCCCGTGTCCGACTAAATATATACAAAAATTCAATGCGCATAAAAGGGCCTAAGATCTGGAACTCCCTGTCTGAAAACTCTAGAACTGCAGACACAACCTCCATTTTCAAAAGCACCGTTAAAAAACATCTTATCTCACTTACGCACCCAACCGGTAGCTAACCACATGAAAACTACTTTATCTTGCACATATCCACAGCAAAAGACACTTATTGATATCTGTGATTCCCCTTAATTTTCACATGACTAACCAAAATTCTAATACAACTATTGCGTCATAATTCTTAAGCTAATCATAAGTTTGCCTAAGACACTCCAATATAGAAACGGTATTATGCCAATACATCACCTTTACCATTAATATATAAACTAATTGTTAAATTCTTAAATGTTTGAATTTCAGTACCTCAATTTTGTAAACCTAGTTAATCACTACAATTACCTAACCTTACTATCAGTATAATCATTGTGTCACTATTGAGTAAGACCTATCATAAGACTGCCTGAAAAGCCTAGGCATACCTAGGCATATTATTGGCCATCTTGTAATATCTACTTCATAAAATGTACATTAATATAAGTACACCCCACTTTGTATATTACTAGAAATAATGAATTTGAATTTTGAATTTTGAACCATTAAGAAAGTGTTGAATTGAGCCCTGGATGTCATTAAGAAATGCAGACTGTAGGGCTGACAGGGGCTGTTTATATACTCACCCATTAAAGCAGATCTTAGTGATCTATACTTTGGTGTACCATGTGTATCAGATCACATTTTAATTATTTTTATCTGGGGATGAGTTATCTTACCTCGAGGGGTTAGGAGTTGGAGAGAGATGAGAGAGTGCAATCTAAACCACTACTGAAGGTGGAGAGAAGAGAAAGGAGTGTGTCAGGGAAACCTGGTTTTCCAGTCTGGTAAAGTGAGCTTTAAATTATATCTATTATATTCATTCGTACTCTTTCTCTATAAATACTGCACAATTCCCTGATAATAAGATGATGAATTTTATATATAGTATTAAATTTAAAATGATGAAAGGTTTCAACCCAATATATTATTGAAGTGAATTCTTTATCAACGGTTCATTTTTTTAGTAAATTTCTATATTATATTAAATTTCTATATTATATTAGTGTTTATTATCATATAATTGTGCTGGAGGGAAAAGTAGGTGAGTAAATGATCCCCGGAATTTTTTTTTTTTTTGTAAATAACAATTGGGCATGAGGTAGTGTCGTTGATTTTTGGAATGTTGAGAGATATGTCTGACAGAGGAAGCTTTGATTATACTGGAATGAGGAAAGAGGGTGGCAGGAGGCAGCTTTCTTGACCCGATTCACTAGAAACACTGCTGGCTGACAGCAGGCAGCATTGAAGACCTTGGAATGAGGAGACATGACTGGTGGGCAGAGGTCAGGGCTACTAATGCAGTAGCCAACATCCGGATATGGGAACTTCCCATGATTGTCCCCCGACGCACGTCAGTGTGGATGATGTCTCTGTTACCGACCCGCATTCCCACCATGGCTGGTTGGCCAAGCATCCACTCGTGAATATCTCCATTAATTCCATCCTTTTGGTTTAATGTTTAATTTGCAATGTTATATATAAATGGAATACTCGACATTCATTTTGCAATTTACACATTTATTTATTGAAAGCTTGTAAATTTAGGAAGTCAATAAGCAACTTATAAACAATAATTTACATGATGCTTTCTATAAGAGTGGAATGAAACTTCCGTATCTTCTCTGCTAATGAGTTTTATCTTTTCAACTCTGAGTTCCAACAACATCTAGAGCAAGAATGAGTTTTATTCACGAATGAGTTACCTTCGGATGAGTTTCATTCACGAATGAGTTACCTTCGGATGAGTTTCATTCACGAATGAGTTACCTTCGGATGAGTTTCATTCACGAATGAGTTACCTTCGGATGAGTTTCATTCACGAATGAGTTACCTTCGGATGAGTTTCATTCACGAATGAGTTACCTTCGTGCACTTAGGGAATGCAGACAACGCTTCATATCAGGATAGGGACATTGTATTTGATGAATATATAGAATTCTGCAAGTGATTTTAAAATGCCGTTTTCATTCTGGGAATTATACGTAATACAAGACTATTGTTGTGAACGAACACTTTGCACACCTTGAATTAGTTGGAAAGAGCATCAAATAATACAGATCAATTTAATTTTTCCGAAGAATATTTAAAGGTTCACTGCTCTCCAGGTGATGTTGCAGACTCTGCTTACTACCGAATCATTATATAAAATACACTTCCACTGAACAGTTATGTACAGTGTATTGTGCTAATACCATCAACTATCTACTTCAACACGTCCTTGACCCATCCACCCTATTCCTCAAGATTATCTTTGTTGTCTTCCACCCTTTTTTTGACTCCTGACTCGTCCTCGTCAGTCCTCTCTGCGTCTCAAACCTGAGTTCTTTCTATTTTCATATCTTATAAAGACTGATCGTAACTATCTCCTGTCTCACTTAGTTATTGCTTACTCCGTCTCTTCTCTATACAGCCGTTCCTTTAAAATTAAAGTAATTAAATTAAAATTATATTCACTCTCCTCCTGTTTCTTGCACTCTCCTTGATGCTTCATCCGCCTTGTTTTTTGCAACCTCCCTGTTGCTTACACCCCCTGCCCCTCTGTTTTTTTTTTTGTACTCTAACTGTTTTATACCTATCTGTTATTTGTGCTCATTCTATTGCTTGTACTCATCCTACTGATTGTGCTCACCCTATTACTTGTACTAGTCCGACTGTTTTTGCTCTCCGTTTCTTGCCCTCTTGCACTTTTCCTGTTGCTTGCACTCTTATTGCTTGCACTCTTATTGCTTGCACTCTTCCTGTTCCTTGCGTTTTTCAGGTTTGCATCCTTCCTCCTGTCTGTTAGTACTACGTCTTTTTTCAGTAAATTTAAACCATTATGCTTTTGATAAGTGTCCTTACTACGTGAGTTGGTGTGTGTGTGTGTGTGTTTGTACTCACCTAGTTGTACTCACCTAGTTGTGGTTGCAGGGGTCGAGTCATAGCTCCTGGCCCCGCCTCTTCACTGGCCGCTACTGGGTCACTCTCCCTGCGTCATGAGCTTTATCATACCTCTTCTTGAAGCTATGAATGGATCCTGCCTTCACTACATCACTTCCCAAGCTATTCCACTTCCTGTGTGTGTGTGTACTCACCTATTTGTACTTACGTATTTGTACTTTTCTCTTTGTGGCTGCAGAGGTTGAGTCAACTCTTGGCCATGCGTCTTACATTCCCCTCTTCTGGTTTCTTGACCCGTATCATATATATTCTTAAAGCTAAATACAGATCCTGTCCCTGCCAATTCGCCAGGTCATTCCTCTTCTCGACCACTCTGGGGCTGAAATACTTCCTGACATTTCTGAGACTCATTTGTGCTCTTAGCTCCCAACTGTTCCCTCGTGTACCTGGATCCCGCCTCCTGAGCACTCAGTTCCTGTTCATTCTGTCACTTCCTCTGATAATTTTGTGCAGCATTATCTCCCTGGTTCTGTTCTCAGATGTCGTCAGGTTTAGCTCCTTCAGCTTCTCAGTTTTTGCCCCTTAACACTGGGCTTTTTCCAGTTTCTTAACATGCGTTATAAGGTGTGGGTTCCATGCTAGTTCTGCGTACTCCAGAATGGCCAGATGCCATATGTAGTGTTATGAATAATTCTGTTGAGATTCCTGAAAGTTGATCCTAGGTTTGCCAGTCGCGTGTATATCGTAGACGTTATTCATTTTGTTTACCTCAGGCGATATGCTCGGTGCTATGTTCACGCCGAGGTTCTCCGTACGTGATGTTTGCTGCCTTTGTGCTACGAGCCTACATTCCGTTTCTGGTCGTCTTTGGGCTTTCCGAATGTTCGTAACATGGCTCATTTAGTGTTCAATTCCGATAATTACTTGTCAGATCAATTCTGCAGCTTATCAACGTCCATTTGTAGCATTTCATTGTCCTTTGTTTTTATTCTCCTAATTAGCTTCTCATCTGAAAACAAGTGTTTATCAGACTCCATTTCTTCGGTCATTTTATTCACACAAGAGAAATATAAGAAGTCGCAGTGTCGATCCTTGTGAAATGTCGTTTAGAAAACATTGCCATTTCGATGCCTCTCCCTAGACATTCACTCTGTCTCCATCCTGATAGGTATTCCTTAAGCCTATGTAGCGTTTTACATATTATCACTGCCTGTATTTTAAGCTTTTGCCCAGATTTCTTGTACGATGCAGTGTCAAATGCCTTCCTACAGTCTACGAATAAACATTCCACTTATCACTATTCCACCCTCACATTTATAGCCGTATCACAGAACTCAAGCAGGTTTGCGAGATAGGATTTACAAATCTCCAAAACCATGCTGATTGTTCTTTGTGAAATTCCATCTTTGAAGGTACCCACAGCACTTCATTAACCTATATACAAGGCATACATCTATAAAAAAAACCTTGTGGTTTAATGTCGCTTTTATCCCCTTTCCTAAATATTGGTAGTCCATTTACTATTTTCCACACCTCTGGCCGTTACCTCGCATTAAGGAACTTGACGTGTGTGCGAGCCTGCATCCTGGTCGAAAAAACAGACACAAGAAACGCCGAAATCAGAACGTCTCATTCTTGAATTGCGAGAATGAGCAGTATGCTCGTAACCTCACCTGAGCCTCCATACAAACGTTCCGGCAAACTTACCATGACCACTAACTCATGACATGACACATAAGTATTCGGGCGATGAGTATCATTACATTTAAGCCCCAGCACTTACACTCCGCTCAGAGTTATATATGGTGGTTTCATTAAACCCCTGACTCATGTTCGGGCCACCCACATGACTTCCATTTTCAGTCCTGATTGTTCCCCGCTGTTGCTTGAGATTCATCCTTAATTTACCGATTGTAAGAGAGAGAGAGAGGAAAAAAAAAATCATCACATTTAGAAATTCAGTTTATCATTAATTTTCCCGTTCACAACTAATAAGCCATCAAATATAATGATTTGTAATTAAATTGCCTATACATGATAATGGTATATAATACCGAGAAGTAAGACGCGTGTGCAACAGTTGTATACGTATCAAATTACATATAAATTTTTATTCTTAGTTACAGTTGACTCTAAACTTTTTATTAATTTTTCTTTTGAAAATCTTATGGATCACACACACACACACACACACACACACACACACACACAAGGTTTGCGACAAGGTTAGTTCCACAACTCAGGGGACTGTCCTATGAAGAAAGGTTGAGGGAAATAGGACTAACAACACTGGAGGAAAGAAGGGTCAAAGGAGACATGGTAACGACATACAAAATACTACGGGGAATCGACAAGGTAGACAGTGACAGGATGTTCCAGAGAGGGAACACAGAAACAAGGGGACACAACTGGAAGCTGAAGACTCAGATGAGTCAAAGGGATGTTAGGAAGCATTTCTTCAGCCACAGAGTAGTCAGGAAGTGGAATAGTCTAGAGAAAGATATAGTGGAGGCAGGAACCATACATAGTTTTAGGACAAGGTATGATAAAGCTCATGGAGCAGGGAGAGCAGAGACCCAGTAGCGGACAGCGAAGAGGCGGGACCAGGAGCTGAGTCTCGACCCCTGCAACCACAATTAGGTGAGTACAATTAGGTGAGTATACACATGTCGTGCCGAATAGGCAGAACTTGCGATTTTGGCTTAAATAGCAACGCTCATTTTGCCATATAAGACAAGCGAAAATTTGTGTATGCAATAATTTCGCAACTATCATTCTGAACCTAACGAAAAAAAAATATATTTCATTGTTTGTTTATTATTAAATTATTGTAAACGTATCAAAAATATATTTAGTTTGATTAGGCTAAATTAAATTGCGCTTGTTATAATAAGGTTAGGTAAGTTTTCTAAGATTCTTTTGGTGCAAAATTATAATTTTTTACATTAACATAAATGAAAAAAAAATATCTTCAAACGTATAAGAGAAAATTTTAGAAAGGACTTAATTTTAGATGAGTTCTTGCTAATTGACCAGTTTTACCTATTAGGCACGACATATATATATATATATATATATATATATATATATATATATATATATATATATATATATATATATATATATATATATATTTATATTGTAAACATTTAAGCACAGAGTTATTCACACTGGTTTTGGATTTCAGCAAGGAAAAAAATCTGTAATATTTGTAAGATGGATTTTGAATTCATTATAAAGTCAAAATTTTATTGAAAATTGTGCAGTTCGGTCTTAATGTGCCCCCAACTCTTGCTTCATTGCAATCTAAAATTATTGATAATATTACCAACAATATGTTAGGTAAATAAATACAAGAGCAAGTAATGAGGCTTTTATTACGTCTAATCAAACCAGTGTTAGCTATGCAAGGACACAGAGGATACACAGAGGGTATGTAGAGGGAACATAGTGAGATGGAGGTGAGGCACAGTCAAAGTCGCAGTAGTGGTATAACTATTAGTGGTGCTAGTGGTATAATTTAGCAGTAGTAGTAGAATTAATAGTATAGTAGTAGTAGAACTAGTAGTAGTTATAGTATTAGTAGAATTAGTAATAGTGGTAGCATAATTAATAGTAGTAGTAGTAGTGTTCAGGTGACGGCAGGGTCTATCATTTTAAGAAAAAAAATTTTTTTTGCTATTTCTGTATTGGACTGATAAAGCCACTGGTGGGCGAGACGTCTCCACAGTAAAGATACGCAAGAGTTGCACAAGTATCTAATTCTTCAACCTGTCGGTTCTCTCAACCATTTATCTACACTCTTCTGTTGGGGTCAATGAAGAGTCGATGTGAAACGTCTGTTTCTTGCAATCTTTTAAGAGGAAGGATGGAAAGCATAGCTCAGTGAAGGTTTGGTACAGGCGAGGAATGTTTCTACCTTCACCGAGCTACAGATTTCTTGCTTCCTTCTTAGAAAGCTGCAAGAAACGGATTTAGAGCTCTCCAACGGGCAATTAGGCAGGCAGCGCCCTTGAAGGGTAAAGTGTGTGGTGCGGACAAGAGAGGAAGGAGCTATGTAGACACGTGAGCTGATATGAGATATTGGTGGTGCGGATGGTGTTCAGGGCGCGGCAGGCTGTGGGTACGAAGTATCCAGGGGCACCACCCTTTGTTGCTGCTGGTACTGCAGGCTGCAACAGTAGCGCAACACACATGCACATCCATATATTCTGTCTATTAATAAAGCACTCCGGGGAGAACCTAGAGTTTTCCCTGAGGTACGTTTATTGTCTTCTCTGAGGATGAGGCTTCCCAGTAAAGATCTAGAGGTGGTACCTCCCTATATATATATTTTTTTTTATTAACACATCGGCCGATTCCCACCAAGGCAGGGTGGCCCGAAAAAGAAAAACTTTCATCATCATTCACTCCATCACTGTCTTGCCAGAAGGGTGCTTTACACTACAGTTATAAAACTGCAACATTTACACCCCTCCTTCAGAGTGCCGGCACTGTACTTCCCATCTCCAGAACTCAAGTCCGGCCTGCCGGTTTTCCTGAATCCCTTCATAAATGTTACTTTGCTCACACTCCAACAGCACGTCAAGTATTAAAAACCATATGCCTCCATTCACTCCTATCAAATACGCTCACACATGCTTGCTGGAAATCCAAGCCCCTCGCACACAAAACTTCCTTTACCCCCTCCCTCCAACCTTTCCTAGGCCGACCCCTACCCTGCCTTCCCTCCACTACAGATTTATACACTCTCGAAGTCACTCTGTCTCGTTCCATTCTCTCTACATGTCCAAACCACCTCAACAACCCCTCCTCAGCTCTCTGGACAATCGTTTTGGTAATCCCGCACCTCCTCCTAATTTCCAAACTCCGAATTCTCTGCATTATATTCACACCACACATTGACCTCAGACATGACATCTCCACTGCCTCCAGCCTTCTCCTCGTTGCAACATTCATCACCCATGCTTCACACCCATATAAGAGCGTTGGTATAACTATACTCTCATACATTCCCCTCTTTACTTCCATGGACAAGGTTCTTTGTCTCCACAGACTCCGAAGTGCTCCACTCACCCTTTTCCCCTCATCAATTCTATGATTCACCTCATCCTTCATAGACCCATCCGCCGACATGTCCACTCCCAAATATCTGAATACATTCACCTCCTCCATACTCTCTCCCTCCAATCTGATATCCAATCTTTCGTCACCTATTCTTTTGTTATCCTCATCACCTTACTCTTTCCTATATTCACTTTCAATTTTCTTCTTTTACACACCCTACCAAATTCATCCACCAACCTCTGCAGCTTCTCTTCAGAATCTCCCAAAAGCACAGTGTCATCAGCAAAAGCAACTGTGACAACTCCCACTTTGTATTTGCTTCTCTATCTTTTAGCCCAACACCTCTTGCCAAGACCCTCGCATTCACTTCTCTTACAACCCCATCTATAAATATATTGAACAACCACGGTGACATCACACATCCTTGTCTAAGGCCCACTTTTACTGGGAAATAGTCCCTTCCCTCCTACACACTCTAACCTGAGCCTACTATCCTCATAAAAACTCTTCACTGCTTTCAGTAACCTTCCTCCTATTCCATACACCTGCAACATCTGCCACATTGCCCCCTATGTACCTATCATACGCCTATATATATATATATATATATATATATATATATATATATATATATATATATATATATATATATATATATATATATATATATATATATATATATATATATATATATAATACACACACACACACACAGGATGTCAAGTGGGGCAATTGAGACAAAATATCGAGCTGCTTACATGGTAACGTGAACAAAAAAAGGTTCAGCTTATTCTGAACAAACTTTTATTTTAAGAAATAATTCAAAGGGAAAATGGATGTACAAACTGACCAAATTCTACTTTATTATACTTCACAGTTATATTACTAGAATAATAAAAAATGGTCTCCATTGCCCTGGTGTGGGAAGTTTGAGACCTCGCTATTTTAAGAGGACAATTGTGTGAACATGATAATGGTATACCGATAAGTAGGTAGGTAAGACACACGTGTAACTATTGCACATGTGTCTTATCTACAGGACAGCTGTGGTTAGTTCATGTAAAACAATATGAAGAAACTAATTACTTCTTTGACGCTATAGGTACCGGTACTTCATATTAACATTTGTAATCAAGGAAACGTTGAGAGTTACGCTTTATCATTAATAAAATGAATGCTACAGTTACTAGAGCTTTGCCACCAATGTAAACACACTGACCATGGCTTTTCTCTCTTTAGCTCTACGGGATAACAAAGCCCCTAAAATATTTGCTTGAAAAATGCAATGGTTTCTTAATGTTTTTTAGTTCCAGCCTTTCGACTATATCGTGTTTATTAGTGTCATAGAGATCGGCAACTTCTGGAACCTCAAATGCCAGTGTGTGAGAAGCGTCTACGACCTTACGATCTCTGTATTTTTATAAGATATTGTGCAGTTCCCAGGTGTTTCAACGTTGTGATCTTCGTCTTATATGTCTGCACGCCATCCTGTAGGCAAGAGAAACACTACTGTATAAAATACCACAAAACATACAAAACA